>JACN01142690.1:0-19963 GCA_000787155.1 Scartelaos histophorus
ATTTTACCCAAACAAGCATGTCTTCCATCTCCAGCTGAGCCAGTAGAGCTTCGGTGCACTGTCCCTCATCATTATCTCTCTGTGCTTTTTTAAACAAGGCCCATCTCTGGAGAAGATTGGAAAGAGGCAGGTATGGGAACGCATCCAACCCACGGCGGCCTCACCCAGCTGGGGCTCGGATAATAGACCGGAGCGCTCCCCCGGATCTCGCCGCGACAAAGTAAGTAGCATTTCCGTGGAGTAATTATATCGTACGCGTCTTTGTTTTCAAACACGATGTTTGTGAGGCTGGAAGGAACGATGAGGTGAACTTGAATCGAATGTAATAACTGGTGTCACTGTACGCTCATTGTGGATGTTTTTATATGCGGCATCTATTAGCAGCGTTAGCCAGGCTTATTTAAAGGTTCAGTGTGTGACTTTTCAGCTCATCTCCATGCAGATGTTCCTTAATATGGCTTTAAAGAACACATAATACAGCTCGTGTCTGTTATAGAATTCTAATCTGTGAAATCCATGAATGATTTTGTTAACATTTGGACATTTCAAATCACAATAATGACATAAAAAGACTTAATAAATGAAGCAACGTGGCTGAATCTAATGTGTATCATCAGTCAAGAAACTACATCTGGAAAACGAAGAAAGTACAGATAGGAATATTGGTGAGTATCAGTGACGGTGAACTTTATGTTGACCAGAGTAATTACTTTTTGAATACAGGAGAATAAAGATTGTTAAACATACTTAAATCAGTCAGTCAGTGAGAAGGGGAAACAATCACAACATGGGCAAAAGCTCTAAAAAGTCGATTTCACAGAATAGGTCTGCTTTAAGGCAACTGAACTACCTTGGATGTTTTAAAAAACTGGTTTAGCCTAAAAATGCCTGATAAATGCTTGATATTTAACGTCAGCAGGCATGCCTCTTCGCAGAGCCGACCTGTAACTTAGCCTGGTGGATGCTTTTCTTGCTATTCTGTGAAACCCTCCAGGCAAAGTAATAACATTTCTATGGAAACAAGCTGGTGGCAACCCATCAGAAAAGTTTTGCATGTTTTTTTTTTTTTCTAAACTAGACCACACTTAATGCTAGGGGTGTAACAATATCCAAGTCTCACGATATTGTCACGGTATGAACCTCACCGTATGATATTTATTGCGATATTGTTGGAAAGCTCACGATATTGTGATATTACACATAATAACAAGACTGACAATCTAAAATGCTTCTTACATCATTTATTGTCATTTTCAGATCAGCTTGAAAATCCTTTGAAGTTGAAGTATAAATCTCATGGTACGATATTTGTTATGATATTTTGTGGAGGTTACAAAATTGTGAACATGTTACTTTTTACTTTTAAAATGCTATGAAAAGCCTTTGTTATAATACAAAAATAAGATTTCAAAGTGCTTAATAACAATTATTTTGTTGTGTAGTCTGTTTAAATTCATTGAACAGAAGGAACTACATAGACCATGATCCTTTGCTATTTCACAGACTTCATTTTTTTCTGATGGCCTAAGATGTCACTGCGAGATTCTTGATGATACAATATCATGATATTTCAGTTATTGTCACAGCCCTACTTTCACTTTAAAGTATTTTGAACTTGGGTCTTTAAACACATTGTTGGTGTTATTATGGTTACACTGTAAATACTGATTAAAGTGCAAAGACAAACACACTTGGTCATTTATGTGTAAAATCACGAAACACCCACCGAAATACATTTATCTCGATAGTTAAAAGGCACTATACCCGATCCAAAGTCATTCCTCACTTTTACCTTACGCATTCAGAGCATCCTGTATTAGTCACAGTGATAAGTTTATAAGCACTTTTAGAAACTTTCAGAAACCACAGCGGAGTTTTGCCCGTCACAGTAACGTTAACAGCATTTACCATGCTCACACACTCTGATCCAACAATAAAATGCAAAGTTTGGCAAACTTAGTTTAACCTCAAGAGCTGCTTATATATATAGCTGTACTCAGGAAAGACAAACTGATCCCAAATACTCGGAAAAATCGGAGTACATACTTTACTAATTAGAAGTATGTGGGTTAGTGACATAACATCTGTCCAATTGCAATTTCTTAAGTTAAAGAAGTTCACCTCCATGGAAACATATCATTATAATTTTTTTTTTCAGAAATCATTAGTTATTCTGCATGTATTTTGTAATTAAAGTGTTGAAATGTCAGGTGTTCTTTAAAATGACTCTAAATCTAATCAAATTTCTTTCTTTTTTGGCATATTTTCTGAAGTGTTTTTAGTCCCTCATGAAATTATAGCTTCTTAAATAGATATTTCCCACATAATATTCAAACAAATATTGTCAGAGCGTGTCCATTTTTTCCAATCTCATGGTTTCATGTTTTCAAATCTCAATCTCATGTTCATATTACTCAGAACTTAGATTAACATCCGAACCATGTTTTAGAAAATAAAACATTTTTAAGCTTATTCTCGGTCAGCCCACATGACTTTTTTTAAGGTTGAAACCAATTTTTGTACATAAAAAACACAAAAAAGAATCAATATACATGTCAAACATAGATATATGCATTCCTGAAATTGTGAATATTTGAAAACGTTCAACAGAAACTACATTTTAAAATTTGCCTGTTGAAAATCCTTATACATCTTTGACCCAGGTATTATTTGCTAGAGCTTCGACAGTGGTCCCTACACCCCATTTTGAGAACCCCGTGTTTGGGCACTTTAAAACGGCCTTTAAAAAGAGTCCAAGAGATGTTCCTACTGACTAAACATTTGTGAATACTGTCGGTGGATGGGAGCGACATGCAGATTCATTTTTGCCATTTAGAATTGATGTTAATTACCTCCATATAATTATTCTGCAGGTGCCATTACGCATTTAGCCCAATGTGATTGTAGCTGCAAATTACAGCGATGCACCTGCTCTGGGCCAGGTTAAAGTAATATGTGTTTGATTTGTAATTGGGTATAGACAGCATTTGGTATTAAAAATTGACTATGCATATTAAATTATGCTAAAGGAACTGATTACCATGATTTTTTTCCCTCCATGTATTTGAGCAAAATTTACGCAATTGAGACCCCAGTACAGACATATATTGTATAAGCAGCTCTTGAGGTCAAAATAAGTCTGCTAATCAAGAAGTGTGTTAACTTACTAGTCGTTTTACACATTTACACAATACCAAAACTCTCCATTGGTCTCAGAAAGTTGCGAAAAGTGCTTATAAACTCGTGCATTCAGAGCATTGTAATTGCTCAGCATAAGGTCAGTGAGGAATAACTCTGGACCATTGCAAACCGTGATTTTCAACATTTAATAGTCGTATTTTGTTTTGCAACTCTATGTGGTCCTTGGGCTTATACTAGTCTATGTGCTCTTGTTCTGATACAGCTCAAGATTATTCTAAAGACACTCTGGAAAGCTTCATTTCTGTCCCGTGAATGTAACTTTCAGTATCGATACCTGCGAAATATGAGAATCTATTTTCAATACTAGTTTTAGTAAAAATTATCTGATTTTCGATACTTTTGGCAGCACTACAGCTGTACAATTTCTTTTGTTTCTTTTGGTCAGTTTGTTGAGCATATAAGCTTTCATGTGGAAACAGAAGAATAGTCTCTGCACATTTTTACTGTTGAATTTAATCAATTTACCTCCATAGAATTATATGGATCAATAAAATACATGTAGCCAGCTTATTTTATTTTCAAGAGCAACAGATGGGGAAAAAACAGGGTAATGGCTTTACAAAGTTAAAATATGTACATACATTATTTGCTAAAGCTTCAACAGTGGCTCTGTATGTTTTAATATTTCATTTAATCAGCTGCCTCGATAGGTTTATATGGAACAAAGACTGTTT
This sequence comes from Scartelaos histophorus, assembly GCA_000787155.1. Lineage (NCBI taxonomy): Eukaryota > Metazoa > Chordata > Actinopteri > Gobiiformes > Gobiidae > Scartelaos > Scartelaos histophorus. The sequence continues at coordinate 3,876 of JACN01142690.1, forward strand.
TCTGAAAATGCAGAAAATCCATAGGGGCAAACGGATCAGCTTTAAGCAGCACATACATACACACAACTTTACAATCTTGTTTGCAACAAGATTTTGACAAACATACAGAGGAATTTTTTGATATCCAACTCCAAATCTGATTTATTAACTCAAATACTAAATAAGATGACCAAAATCCCCTAGGTATATGTCAACAAAAAAAAGTAAGACATTTAAATCTTGCTCTTTTCAGGTTTTTATTTTGAATGTCCCCGAAAGGTCAATTTTTGATGCCTCATATTTGTATGAAAACATTACATGGTGAAAAACTACAGAAAGCGTGTCAAATACATATATGTAAATGTATGTTTGTGTTGAGCTGCAGTGTGTGGCCTGCTCCCTGTGGGGGCGCTCCCACTAGTCTTTGTGTATTAGTGTGTATTAGCGGAGCAGGTCTCCAGTGGAGCTGTTGATGGACTCTCAGTTTTGTGGATATTGGCAGCAGCTGCAGAGGCTCACGCTGGGGCCAGAGGTGAGAAGACCTGACCTGACAAACTCACTCTGACTTTTGGTCTGAAGCTGTTTGACAAATGTGGAGCGATGGACAAACGCCAGTGTGCTCAGAAATCTGAAGTCATACTGGAAATTAACTATTGTTTTTAATCACTTTAGAATGTTAAATCATAACAAGACATACCTGGAGGTTTTTTTGTTTTTTGTTTTTTTTTCACTCATTTGAGCAACTCTGAGCTTTGGAGAAGGAGACAGACTAATAAATTATAGTGTTTGGCTCCAGTCAAATGAAGCTGGTCGAGGCTTGCAGTTATAAGAACGAATTTGGAGTTCCATTTTGGGAATTGAGTATCATAGCAACTAAAAAGCAAATTAGTGAGACGGTTGAAGGAAACGGCCCTATTCCCCCACACCATCAGTTTGGGACTTAGCAACACAGTCATCAAACCCATTGCTAACCGTCATTAATGATCTTGATTTACACACAAAATAGTGAAATAAAGGCGGTTAATATGAACGTTTTAAGACCAAAATGAGGAGGCTCACATCAGAATTTATGGAGAGAGGGATGACATTTTTTCAGTATAAGGGGAACTGGAGCCAGAACTGGTGGAGCTGGATGATTAACTGAGATTCAGGAGCAGGACCACACCTCAACCGCCCTCTCATCCTCACCAGCTCACCACAGCTCACCAATTAACTGAGATTCAGGAGCAGGACCACGCCTCAACCTCCCTCTCGTCCTCACCAGGGAACCACAACCACGCCTTTCCCATAATTCCAGCTGGTCTCTGCGAACTCGACCCTTCCCACCCCCTATCTCGATTGTCTTTCAGCGAAAAGACATCTACGGGGGTCCGGCTGGGCCAATTGATGATTGAGACGGAGCCACAACCCTCAACCCTCAACCCAGCATCACTACCTCATTCGTTCTTCATTCATTCATTCATTCATTAATAAATATCTTTGTTGCATTTTGTTGTTGGCATGGTCCTTGCTAGTGAATTGGAACATGACAGTGAGCAGGTTAGCTATTCGCCGTCACACAACACATCCGGGTTCAAAGAAACATTCGACCTGAGCCCAACGGGCATTAAGAGATTTGTGTCCGAACCCGACACTATTAAATCAGACTATTTTTATACACACACTAATGACACACAGAGGATATTGTTTGTGTGGCTTCTGACGGACACAAAGACACAAAACTCTGGATTTAGCGAAAATACTAAGAGTTTATTCCTCACCTCTTGTAAAACTGCAGCATTTCATCCACATTATCCATAGAAATTGTCCTCCGCAAATAGTGACTCCAGTCCACAAAACTATTCCTCAAACTGCTATTAATCCAGTTTGAGGATAAATTTTCTTCAGTTCAGTTCAGAACTGAAGAAGCAGCTTGGATGAGCTGCGAAACGTATTCAACCAAATAACTTTTGTCCAGTCGACAAATTTATTTTCCTTTTGCCCTGGATTCTACCTGGACGACTGAGGGATTTTTCACACAAAAGTGAGTCTACTTCCTGTGGCCTTTATTTTCTCTTTTGTGCTTAAAAATAATTATCTGAAGTGTTGCACCACATTTCACACATAATAACACAGTTTTGACTTGTGTCTGAACTCGAAGTGCAGAGTTCTGATCTTTGAACACTTAAGAGTCTCAGTATGAGTGGTTTTACTGTAGGCAGGAAACAGGAGATGCGCTGATGTGTCCAAGTCCAACCTGAAAATGGACATAAGTTTTAAATATTTCTCTGACCCAGTTCCGTTGGACTTCAGTCGGGTTTCTGTGCTCTATTGTGGATATAAATAGCGATGAGAGAACCTGTAATGTGATGATTTGGAGCAATAGCACTACCGGCTACGAAATAAATCTTCTTGGGTAGCGACAGTGCAAACTAGAAAACGAAAGAATGACAGTTTCCCCTCGCCATTTGTATTGGTTTCTGACCTACTGAAACAACGGGTTCACAACACTACAGTATTTTTACATGTAGATCAGTCAGATCAAATTCAGCATTGGACCCGGAAATAGAATCATGATGTGCCGAATGTTGAAGTGCTCTTATTGTGTGTACATGGTTTAAATACTGCATTTACCTTCACTTTCCGTTGAATTTCCACATATTTATTTGTACTTTTGATCAGTCAGACATAACATTTTGTATATAATTTGCAGAAAGTGTCACCATCTTTCATATTCACTATTTTAAACAGTGTGAGTCAAATGTGTATATGAAGTGTGACAAACACCCGCTGCTCGCTCAGTTCATGTGTTTGAGGTAAATGCTTTTATTGTGGAAAAACACCTTCCCTAATGCCTTACGCTGTCATTATGTGGATAGAATAACTCAGGAAACAGAAGGAGGTTGTTACATACACAACTTTTGTTTAGGTTTGACTTTAAATGACCCATATTGTGTGATTTTCTGATTTATGTTATGTTGTTTCATCAAAAATATACCCGGAGTTGGATTTTGATTCATTCACACATGTTTAAACACACAAATGCTGCATATTTAGAGTGTGTTCTCTGCTCTACATTGTGATTTCATAAAGTGGTAATACAGGAAGTGCTCCACTGTGTTTTTAAACTAATACATCTCCACTGGAATCATTTGGAACTCCATAGATCAACTATTTTTAGCCTCACTCACACCGCTTTGCCTACAATACACAAGTTTTACCCATTGTTCAGTTGAGGAAGTCTATGATACTCTATCTCATGCACTCTCAGAAGCGAAGTTAAAATGAGGCTAAAACAATAGCTTTAGCTTTAAAGTTAAGCAATTCCAAGGCTGAAATGATCCAATGGTTCAAGTGAAGGTGTATGGAGTTTAAAAACACAGTGGAGCTCTTCTATATTACCATTTTTGTCAAGAACATAGTTAAAAATATGCTGGATTTGTGCGTGAAACATGTGAATGAAACTAAACACAACTTTTTTGATGAGGAAACAACATTATAACAAAATAACATAATACGGGCTCTTTAACTACCACTCCATGATGTCATAAGGTGCAACAGAGAATTTTGAGCTTTTATATCAGGTTATTTATCTTGTTTTCAGATTTATTATCGACTTATTAGTCCTGAGACTGCTTCATTCTAGTCCAGAGGGAGTTTATTTTAAGAGAACTCGTCAAGTAAAATGATCTGTCCATGCAGCAAGATAATTTCACTGCTTTTAATTCATTTTTTTGATAGATTTAAGTGTTTATATCTTAAGGATTTTTTCGCGGTGTGTGAAATCCTCATTCCCCCGGTGATCCAGAGCTGATGGGTCCGTTTCGCACTGCCCCTTTAATGAACAGGACCGGCTGCTCGTTGCTTTTTAGGGTGTAAATAACAGGCTTTCCATGCACCAAAGTAGAAGTCAATGTGTTCAATTAGACCGTCAGTGTGGCTGCTTTGATGTAATTAAAGAAGCGTGGAGGAGCAGAGGAGCACCACCACGTCACCGACACACACTCGCGCAATAGTGACGTTACACTGGTGTGCGTATGTTAAAATGTCGTTTCGTCATCGCAAACAGACCTGGAGTTGCGTTTTGTTTCATTCAGATACGTTTAACACACAAACTCCCGCGTATTTAAGCCGAGTTCATCTCTCGAACAGAAAACGCTTTGTGCCACGCCTGTTCCACCTTGTGAAGTCATGTGGGAATGCAGGAAGTGCTCCAGGAATCGCCGATATCTACTGAACTAAAGCTCACCGTTTTAAGGTCCTATATTGTGTGTTAAAATCATCAAAAATGTGTTAAAATCTTCAAAAATATACCTGGAGTTCTGTCTGTTTGAGTATTATTATTAGTCTATCTACATATTCAAAGCTCAAAATGCTTTGTTCCACCTTGTGATGTCATGAAGCGGTAGTTTTCAAGTTAACACCTACGCTTTGACTTTTGTTTAGCAGAAACTGGCAATTCCAAGGCTGAAGTGAAGGTGTGTGGAGTTTAAAAGCACAGTGGAGCACTTCCTGTATTACCGCATTATGTCACAAGGTGGAACAGAGTGTTTTCTATTCCTTAACCTAATGCACAATGAGTCCATAAGCACTTTTCACAACTTCCACTTGACGGCACTGTTTTTTGGAAAATAAAACTCTTTATTATTAGATGCTGGTGTTACACTTATTTTGACTTCAAGAGCTGCTTATACAATATATCTGTACTGAGGCAAGACATGTTTTGTTTAAATGCATGGACAGAATCCAGTCCAGGACCTTGTACAATCATTATTAGCCTAATTTAGCAAGATAATTAATGTGAAGGTTCCAATTTCACTTCAACACAATGCGATGACACGTTTTTCCAATCTTGATCATGTAAACGATAGATCTTTTTCCAAACACTGGTTTCAGGTAACAGAAAATAAGATCTTTGCCTTTATAATGAAGATTTCAAACTAATCTGTTCATATCTTTTAAGTGGTCAAAGGTTCTACAAATGGATTAGTCAAAAGTATATTTTCATGATGGGACAATTAGTGGTTTAACATCAACTTTTCAAAATTGTCTAACTCTTTTTTTTTTTTGATTTGCTGAGGTGGATGATGTCCCAAGATTTCTAGAAGCAAGAGTCGGTTTTCCTTGTTGTCAAAAGGTAAATTCACAAATGTTTGAACCTGATCATGTCTGTTACTGACTAATCCCAAAAACTAACTGTACTACAACACAAATCTGCATCCCAACTACTACAACTAAGCTAACCCCCATCTGTATTATACATTTTTGGCCTATACAATGGGATGATGCACCTGCTGATGTTTTGGATGGATTGAATATTGTTCCAAGATATCGGTTTAAGGCCGCCCCACACTATAGGATACTTTGGTCTTAAACGATTTTTAAAATGCAACCAGACACGAGGAGAATCTTGTGAGACTTTAACTGTTTTCCTTTCTACAATAAAACCACTCGCTCTGAGACTCTTAAGTAAAAGATCATAGATACAAGACAAATTTGTGTTATTATCTGTGAAATGTCTTGCAATATTTCAGATACAATTTTAAAACATAAAAAGTTGTGATGAAGTCCACAGGAAAAAGTCACTGCAGCTACGAACATACCTGAGGAACTTTTTACACCTTTTTACTTCCAAAGAACGTCTCAAACTGGATTAATGGAGCGATTTTGTGGACTGGACTGGATGTCTGAAGCACTTCCTGTATTACCATATGACATCATAAGGGAGAACATATGTGTGCAAACAAAACCCAACTCCAGGTCTGTCCATGATGAGGAAACATTATAACATCAATCTGAAAATAAGCATAATATGGGTCTTTTAAGGTTAATAAAAGCACAAACTGTAAACAATTTTTTAAACAACAAACCCTTAGTGCAGTGAAAATATGATATTTTGTTGAGCTGTGTTTGGTTTCAGGGCCGAGTGGGAGATTGTGTAAAAGGCTTCAGTCTGCAGAGGTCACCCGGAGGTCACGGCCGCCTCAATCACTTCAGAATCTACTGTGGCACTTCACAATACAAAAGATAAGAGCCTCTGAATTATTAATGCGCATTTTATATTTATAGCTGAATAAAAGGGCGCAGAAAAAAGACATGCATTCTAGTGATGGGCAGATCGATAACAAAATGATGATATATTTATACTAACTTGTACTAGTATTGAAGAGTATTGGTTATCTTGCAAAAATATAGATGTGGAAATTGCAGTTTTAAAATCAAATGTTCATTAATATTTAAAATACATTATTTACATTTATTGTGTAACTTTTTGGTAAAAACGACAAAATATTTTATCGGAAGTGCCTTTCGTTTAGACGGAGACGGCGTTTTGGGGATTTAAAAACGCAAAAATCTGAAAGCACCCTCCAGACTGGCCAAGACGCAAAATTCTGGTGTGATCTGCTCACTTAAGCGTACACGTTTATGTCACATACAAACAGTACAATAGCGTATCACAGCCGAGCACGCACAAAATCGTATTCCACACACATTTGCCTCACCGTATGCACACAGATTTCCCTCCGAAAATGCTCGTCTAAACGTGGAATATACAGTGAAGATGCAACGTCACTTTTGCATCTTCTGTTCAGACCATCATCATATAAACGCAGCCTTTTCCAGACGCCTCTCCTGCTAGCGTTAGCAACAGTGTTAATTGACAGTGTTGAGAATTGGCTCTTTGGTTGTTATGACATTTGCGGTCGTAATTCCAAATATCAAACTCACCTCCCTATAACTGCAAGCCTCGATGAGCTTCATTTGACTGAAGCCGAACACTGTGGGTGACGTCACACTGCCCTAGTCCACTTCTTTATACACACTAAGGTACAATTCTTAGTAGAGGGACTAGTCATTGGTATCAGCATCAGATAAATATGGTGATATGTGCCTCTTATCAAGCTGAAACAAAAATCACTGTAGTTCTAGGATTTGGTGTCATAATTTCAGTTGAAGAGTAGGGCTCTATACAACTATATTTTACTTTAGATTCAGATTTTTACAAACAAATATTTGAACTTTGTTAAAGTAATCTCATGTCTTAAAGTCCTTTCAGTGGAAATGGATATATCTAAAGCAACTCTGAGGAACATTCTGGGTCAGACAAGCAGGTAGCCACAAACAGAACCAGAAAAGTGCCATAGTGCTTCTTTAACATTGACCATTCATTTTAATGCAACAACAGGAGGATGAGAACCAGGGGACATCCAGCTTTTCTGTTTAATTTGTTTTTTTCGATATCAATTACAATCTGTTGTGTGGAGCCATAAGCCAGAAGCAGTGAGCATGCACGTGTCTGTAGCCCAGTTCCCCACTGTGGACACTATTAGCTGAGAATTGCTGGAACAAATTTGCCAACTTCATTTCATGCATCATGGTAAATCACAAAAGCCCCTTGGTAATGGCCATTATTCGCTGTAACAGCCTTGAGAATAATTGCGTTGAAAGTTGAGGGAAAATGAGTTGTTAAGTTCCCATTTGGCGCAGGCTAGAATCAGTGTGTGTGAGTCACTGCATCACACTCTGTCTGCAGACCAAACAGCACACAGCTTGGACTTCTAATCCTGCATTATATATCTGTAATTTGTCTCCATTTTGTTGAATAACTGCATTTTCCAATTAGAAACAAAGGTCATGTGAGTATATCTGAAGCCTCAGAGTAGAAGAAGGGCTAAAAGTGCCAGTCCGTGACCTGTTTTTCACTTTTAGCAGTCAGATATTGTGGACTTTAGGTTTTCCTGTGTTGTTTACTTCTTGCTCTGGGACAGGGCCAAAAGAGTAGGAACAGAGGAGCACAAATCTAAAAGATGGATACAAGAGGGTGTTGAAATCAGGAAGCGGGTTGCACAAACCATCAACAGAGACGAGGCAGAGTTTACCTTGGCTCACACACATGGGATTTACTTTTCCAGACACCACCATGCAACAGTAAGCGTGGTCAGCCTGATAGATCTGGTCTGATAGATCTGCCAAATCCATCAAACTGACCACGCTGAACATCAGCTGATAAGAGACACGTCACGGTAGTCAGATGAAGCACTACAGCTGAAACATGTCAGAAGAAAAGACCGTCCATGCTCTTCAGTCAGACTTCATTCTGTCTGTTATGAATCATCATGTGCTTATCCATAAAGTGTCTACTCTACGGCAGCTTTAAGGTGCATTCATGTTCTAGTATTGAGGTAGAGAGAAAGGCCCCCGCTCTATGAGAGAAACAAAAATCCATAAGTGTAACAATGTTTGTTTGTATGAGTGTAACAAACTTGCTGTATGAATCTTACGGCTAAGTCTTACCTACGAACAACAAATACACTTTTGGAGTTGAATAATTACACCATTTTCTGAAAACACTGCAGAAAAAAATCAACAATGAAACAAAAAAACACTGAAATTGATTTATACTGAAAGAGAAGATGTTGAACTCTGTAATTACTAGGCATAGCCACATGAAACAAAAATGGCACAGGGATATGAAACATAAACCAGGTCAACAAATCTGAGCTGAACGTGAACACAACCTTGGCTAAACCAAGAAACTATAGTGAAAGTCCATGATTTACAAAGTATTTTAAAGCAATACAAACCCACTAGTTTAATGCCATTCTGTAGCATTCAAGTCATAACCATTTAAAAGAAAAAAGCAAGTTGCAGACTCTTGCAGAAAAGTAACACAGTGAAGCTTTAAATAGGTTTACAATATTAAAGTGTGCCTTAAAAACACTAAAAGACAATGGCATCTGTGAGTCATGAGTTTGAATAAGTTTGAATTCTCTCTGACAGTTTTGTGAACATCTCCAGTGACTCTCCTCGCTCCCCTGACAAAACCAGCCTGCTCTGAATCTCCATAAATTCGAGTTAGCCTAAATCTATTTCTCATGAAGCCACATTTCCATCGGTTATCCGCTTACGTCCCCCCGCCACATTCACACCAACCTTATCCTCTGCCTTTGCACCCAGATTTTAATATCGCTGTGTATCACTCACACGGGCCTAAGTGCTGGAAAAGAAGCACAAATGAAAGCGTAGCCTGTCTACCGGCCGCCCGGGTAATTCACTTTTACGGCCATTATTTTCCCATCATGCAGTGTGATCCGGATTTCTTTGGTGAAATACACAATGTGATAAATATTGATGTCTGCAACAGGAAATGTGGGCTGCAGGCTGGTGGCGTATGGAGGCTCTGGCCTACTGTATCTGAAGAGATTTCTCAGCATTTTGGACTTTTTTTTCTAGTTTTCCTGCGTTTTTGTTATGAAATAGTATAGTTCAACCCACTGACATTATTTTTACTACAACCTATCAATTATTCAGCAATGTTAGAAAACTGCATCAGAAGAAATATTGGGTTGAAAGGTATGATATTCCCTGAAAACAAGCTTAATATGTTTCAGTTGCGTTTATGGCGCTCTGTGACTCCGCAAACTACCGCACATCGCATCAGGTTTATGAAGTTTTAGTGTATTATTTTGGGAGAATTGTATGTGCGTAGACTGAGCAGTGTTTAGTTGAGTTTATTAAGTTTATTTTACAGGAACTATGTACAGGAGCATTAAAAATCATCAAAAAAACCATTGCAGAGCTGCAGACTGTACCATGCTATAGCTTTCGGAGAGGCTCATACTGCCAACTGCATGGAGGATTCGTAAAGTCCCAGAGAGAGAACGCAAAATTACTCAAACATGCATGGATGATCTGAAACCTCTTCAGGCGTGTTTTTTGATAAAAGAACAACGTTACAGCATGGTAGAACGCTTCAAAAAGTCAATTTAGCATAAAAACCTGTCTTTAAGGATAAGAAGTGCTTCTATTGGAACAAATGATGGCTCATTTACTGCAATACTCTGGAACTACGGAACAGTGGAACATGTAAGCAGAGCAATAACATCTCAGCAGTGGCAGACCTCCCGTGAGAAAAGCGAACCCCTTTAAAGTAACAGCGCCTTTACTCCAATATGTATTTGGAGTATATGAACTAGAGCTTTTCATGAAGAAATCTAGCTCGTTGTTCAGAACCATTCATCCCCTGTCAGCTTCCCGTCAATCTTTCTCCATTATCATTTGCCTATTCTCTTTCTCGAGCCTCCCCCTCTCCTCCTCTTCCTCCTCCCAGAAGAGCCGCAGAGACAAGAGAGAGAAATGAGCCGAGGATGCACACGAACACATCAGAAGGATAAAAGGGCCGAGGCTCCTCGCGCATTCACAGTGGGACAAAAATAGCTTTGTCAACTCCTGCCTCCAGATGAGACCGCCAACTAACAGGGCCCGGACTACACCTGCTATCTGTGGACATGGGGCGGGTTTGGAACGCTGGACTGGGGTATTGTGCGGATGTAAGCAGTGGAAATAAGGTTTTAAGTTATAACACGGTCGCTTTATTTCACTTTACTTTTGTGTACTTTTGTGCCGAGTCACAGGAATTGGCCCACAAATGCATTTCAAACAGAGCTGCTAAACTGGATAGTGTCTGGAGGTCTAAAGGGGAGAGTGACTGAGTGAAAGAGACCAGAAAGCTGCACATATTTCTTGAAAGAAAGTTAGAAAATCAACTGAAAACGCTGAACAATGACAAACAAGCAGATTAACCAACATTTAGAGCTTGTGTTCAGGGTCAGTCAGCAAAAATCACGAGTAATTCACTCTTACTTTCACCAAATCATTATTGAAACGAAACTGGCGCTTAGTATCATAGGTTCAAGATTTACCACATTGCATGAGGTTTATGATGGAAACCAGAGACACAAGAAGATAGAAATTGACCAAGAAATTGAGCTTGAGCATTAAAACTGTTAAAATATTAAAGTATAAAAGTAACTGAACCTGTGTTACCAGTACCTAAACCTGCAGATAGAGAAAAAATACATGTTTTTCTCAGTATATGGACAAATCATGTCTCATGTAAAAGCTCAGAACCTCCAGAATTCCCTTCCTGCTGCAGATGTTGCACTAGCACTGACTCAGGATTGGCTGGAAAGGTTTAGGGAGTGACCATTCAGATCAGAGAGAGGCATTTCAGCTTAAAACAACTAGATTTGAGCATTGGAACTGGCAACCCAAATAAGAGACTCATGTGAGGCTCATCATACAAACAAAAAATCACCAAACTGTACAAACATATAAATCGGTCGCCATGTCTAATGCTTTTGTAATTAAGAATAGTGAGGCCCTATATTATATAAACTCGGCTCTCTCGCTTTTAATCATGTTGTTACCTAATTAAAAACAGACCTGGAGTTGTTTTTTCTTTCATTCACACATGTTTGATTAATCCTTTATTAGTACTCTGTCTCCAAAGCGCAAAATGCTCTGTTCCAAATTTAGAAGCTCTGTTCCAAATTTAGAGGTTGGTCAAAACACTTGAAAATTGTCCTATACTATTACAGAGAGAACCAAATAAATAAGACGTATTCGAAAAATGTGTCATTGTATTCTGCAAACAATTTGAAACGTACTTAGAATGTCCATAAAAGTTGCTTGAAAGTCCATAAAAGGACATGAAAACACAAAATTAGTCAATTTCCAGGAACTTAAAAACATAATCACTTTGTAAAAAACTAAACATTTTTATTATTATCACATTATTATTAAAATCGGAGGGAATTAACTTGTTAAGATCACATATTGTATATTAGTGTCTGCATTTACTTACAATCTACGCCAGATGTGGATCATTATGTCATAGTTTGCGTGTATTAATTTGCAATATTAATCTAAAATGACTTAAAAGAAACAAGTCTGCTGAGTGCCACGTTAGAAAACCTCTGTGTCCAATGGGAGCTGACGTCGCTGGTAAAAAAATGTTTTAAGAGACAGATTTTTTTCCCATTTGTACCAAAAGAGCTATGCAACGCTGCTGAATCCTACACATATCATTAATTAAGAAAATAAAACTGGAGAACGAAGGGAGAGAGCAGTGGGCGTGTGCTGCTGGTTGTGCAAACGGTGGTTGACTGGTAATAATGGTGTCAAACATACTCAAACATGCACAAATCACTCCAAATACAACTTTGAGAGTGTAAATGACAAGGGGAAGGGTACGCATACAGTTGTAATGAATGTTTGACTGCAAGGATTAAAACGGTAATGAATTATGGACCTAAAAACTATACAGGGCTTCTACCTCTGACGCAACACTACTGGGAAATTTCAAACTTACTGCACAAGATTCTGCACAAGAACAAGTGTCAACAAAACAAAAATGTGGCATAAAGAGTCCATATTACTATTGTTTTTTAATCCCAAACATATCTGGAGCTGTGTTTTTTTTTTTCCATTCACACATGTTTAACACATATCTGGAGCTGTGTTTTTTTTTTTCCATTCACACATGTTTAACACAAATCTCGCATATTTTATTGTCTGAAAACACTCAAACACTAAAACAACTAGAACTGAGCATTGGAACTGGCAACCCAAATCAGACTCATGTGAGGCTCATCCTACAAACAAAAATCAGTAAACTGTAACATAAATAAATCGGTCACCATGTCTTTTTGTGTTTCATTCACACATGTTTGAGTAATCCTTTATTTGTAGTGTGTCTCCAAAGCTCAAAATACTTTGTTCCAACTTGTGATGTCACAAAGATGTAGTTTTCAAATTAACAGTTACCTTTAATTTTTTTAGATAGATTAGATTAGATTAGATAATTTCAGAAGTGGAATTGCCATACGAATCGAGTGAAAGTGTATGACATTTAAAAACACAATGGAGAGAAGATTAGAACCCTTCATTTGGTTCCATATTTGACCCAAAGATTAGGTTCCAAATTTAGAGGTTGCTCAAAACACTTCAAAATTGTCCTGTAGGACCTATACTACTACACATCGAACCAAATAAATAAGGCATGTTCAAATAATTTGTCATTATATTCTGCAAACAATTTGACACTTGCATAAAAATTACTGAGAAAGTCCATAAAAGTTGCTTAGAAAGTCCATAAAACACAAAATTAGTCAATTTCCAGGAAAATACCTCCTTTTCCTTCCAAATTTCTTCCTAAATAATCTTTTGGATGCTAAAACCTAATGCAGGGTTCTAATTCTACTTTTACCATGCTTTGATGGACCACCCTAATAGACCCTTTAAACCGCTTTTTTGGTTGTAATGACAAGTACAGATGCAGCAGGGTCTGGAGAGTAGAAAGAAAAAGAGAATTCAACTTGATGATTTCTTGTGTACCTATTTGTGGATATTTACAACTCTATATACGGTGAAGTTACATAAGACCATATCCTTTAGTACTATGTGGGTACACGACACAGCTGTACACTAGCAGTCACTGTAGCATTAGAAGTGGTCCCCTGCTGCTCGGACTCGTTCATTATTTACTTTGGTTCTAGATGGACTCCACGTGAAAGGTAGTAAATAAGACCAGGTAACATCATCACAGAGTTGGAGGATACAGGAAAAGCTCAGGCTACCCAAATCACTCATGATTTGTTGTAATATTTTGTGGAGGCTAAAACTGAATACGATGCTTTTTCTTCTTAAAATGTCCTGACGAGACTTAACCCAAAGAACTAAGATTTAAAAGTGCTTACAACAGTTATTTCTTCTGCACTGAAACTGAGCAAAGGATCATGGTCTATGTAGTCCACTCTGTTTTATTAGCTACTGCTGCAAAAAACGTGTACTTTGATATACTGTGATGGTCCACAGTATTATTGAAAGATTTTTGACAATACATTAGCACGATATTTTGGTTGCTGTTGCATCTGTAGTAAATGCAAGCCACATGGAGATAGTTCTGAAATTGTAGAGTCAAAGTGTTTGGTAATTGTATAACAATGTAAAAAGAACTGTATAGTACGTAAGCTATGCAGTGGATATAAAAAGTCTACACACCCATGTTCAAATGCCAGGTTTTTGTCATGTAAAATAATGACAGCAAGACAAATAATTTCACAACTTTTTCCCACCTTTAATATGAACAATAACCTGTACAATGCAATTGAAAAACAAACTGAAAACTTTAAAGGGGAACAATATAAAATAAAAAACTTAAAATAACCTGGTGGCATAAATATGCACACCCTTGAACTAATACTTTGCTGCAGCACCTTTGGCTTTTATTACAGCACTCAGTGGTTTTGGGCAGGAGCGTATCAGCGTGGCACATATTGATATGGCAATATTTGCCCACTCTTCTTTGCAAAACTGCTCCAAATCTGACAGATTGTGAGGGCATCTCCAGTGCACTGCCTCTTCAGATCAGCCACAGGTGTTCGATGGGATTCAGGTCTGGACTCTGGCTGGGCCATTCCAAAACCTCAGTCTTATTGTGGTGAGGCAATTCTTTTGTTGATTTAGATGTGTGCTTTGGGTCATTGTCGTGCTGAAAGATGAAGTTCCTCTTCATCTTTCCACCCCATAGCGCGGACATATGAAGAAGACGGGAGATTGTTGTCACATGAACTACACAGCCAATACTTGCCAGAAATTCCTGCAGCTCCTTCAGTGTTGCTGTCGGCCTCTTGGCAGCCTCCCTGACGAGTTTTCTTCTCGTCTTCTCATCAACTTTGGACAGACGTCCTGTGCGTGGTAATGTCGCTGTTGTGCCATATTTTCTCCAGCTGATGATGACTCTTCACTGTGTTCCATGGGGTATTTAATTCCTTGGAAGTTCTTTTGTAGCCTTCACCTGGCTGATATCTTTGAATAATGAGATCCCTCTGATGCTTTGGAAGTTCTCTGTGGACCATGGCTTGTGCTGGAAGATGTGGCTACAAAAATGTCTGGAAAAGCCTGGTAGAAGAGCAGACCTGTATTTGGGGTTGACCAGAGGCACTTTACCTGGTGACAGGTGTGTGCTGACCCCAGTTTAACATGAGTTTGAATGGAGTCGGTTAAATCTGAACACGGCCACATCCCCAGTTATAAAAAGGTGTGCACATTTATGAAAGATTTCTGTTTGTTTTTCAATTGCGTTGTACAGGTTATAAATCACACGAAAAGTGGAAAAAGTTGTGAAATTATTTATCTTGATGTAATCTTTTTACATGACAAAAATCTTGCATTGAACAGGGGTGTGTAGACTTTTTATTTCCACTGTATATTTCAGATTGTATAAACTTGACCTATCTTTGGCCCCAGATACTCAAAACAAATATAGCTTTTGATGGCATTTCTCATAAATTAAAAACACTCTGTTCCACCTTGTGATGTCATTTGGTAATACAGAAAGGTACTCCACACACCTTTACTAAAATTGTCTGGATGATTTCAGCCTTGGAAATGCTAAACTCTACTGAGTTAAAAGGTAAAAAGTAGCTGTTAACTTGACATCACAAGAGCATTTTAAGCTTTGGAGATGTTGACAGACTAATAATAAAGTGCTACTCAAACACGTGTGAATGAAGCAACGCACAACTTCAGGCGTGAGGTAACATTAGAACATGACTTAAAGCTCACGAAAGTCAATTTAGCGTAATATAAGACTCTTAAACGTTCCAGAAAACCTTGAAAAATCACTTTGCAATTGCGCTTTGAGTTTAGCAAAATGTTGCTTCGAGCTATAACAGCCTCTTTTCAATGAAGCGAAAATTACACAAAGCTTTTTAAATCGCCATGAAGTGCTTTGAAAGAAGTAAGCAAAATTCAAATGCCAACCACATTAACATACAAAAAAATCAAAGAGTTTAAATGATTCTGTGATCTCATGTAATGACCAGAAATACATAAGACGTGATAAATTGTACAAATCTATTATAGCTATATGGTCTTGTGGAAATGCCGAAGCTAATACCCCATATCCTAATAGAACTGCACTCGAAATTAACTTGTGAAAACCATGTATTAATTGGTTTGAAAGAAATCCCCCAAATCCAAATGCCAGCCACAGCGCATTTGCATACAATCAAAACCGTTTCCATTATTTTGTCATCCCATTTAATGAGCAGAAAGGCTGATAGCGCAAGATAAATTGCTCAAATGTATTAGCTGTATGGGCTAGTTGAAATGCCAAAACTAAAATTCCATATCAGAACAGAACAGAACTCAAAAGTGTGAAAACTTTGACTGATTTTGCACATTTCTTTAAAACCAATAAATACAAATGCTAACCACCACACATTTGCTTATAATCACTTTCATTTATTGTGATATTGGGGTCATTTAAAGAACAAATATTA
>KN495974.1:3144-14588 GCA_000787155.1 Scartelaos histophorus
AACCCCAGTAATGGCTTTTTCTCTTTCTGTGCATGAAGCAGCGACATCCAGAGGCAAGTCTGTGAACTGGTGGTTTGTGCAGAAATAGGAGGATTTACTGCCCTCTTGTGGTTAAAAGCATACAGTTCATCAAACGGCTGATTCAGAGCAACTTAAATGTGAAAAAAAAAAAAAACAGGGAAACAAAGCTTTATGGCTGGGTTGTTAGAGAATCCAAATCATAACATTTTCTTTTCATTATTACTCATTTCTAGTTAAATATTCCAAATTACTTAAAATATATGATGGCCATCATTTCTTTAAATCTTTTATTCATTTATATTTTGAAAATTAAACTGACCTATTAAACCCGCTATTTGTAGGTGTATTTAATTTTGTAATAGCCTGTCTACAGAACTGAGTAGCTGTTGTTTCAGTATAAGGATGTTGCTATTACAATATATCCACAGGTTTCAGATCTATTCATGGCAAACATTTTAAAGATTTGACATTTCGAAATATAATGTTATTGTGTTTTGAACTGTTAAGTGCCGTGACACTAGTGCAAACTTGTAATCTCTCTAAAACCCATGGATAGTCTGTAATACTTTGCTTCATACAAGCACATGGAACTGAAGCCTGACTCTTTATCCTATTGGCCTTGAAAATGGACCAAACCCATGGGGGAAATGAGAATTCAGAAACGCTAAACTAGTTTATATTGAAATAGATATGAGTGCAGAAGGGATAGTGTGATTATGTGTTTGAATGTACGCTGGCTCGACTCCACTGCACGACTTGAGAGATGTATCCTGTGGTTAGTCTCAGCGGGAGGAGCTCCTCGTTGTGAAGAGGAAATAGGCGGATAAAGAGGAGCTAGAGTCAGTGTACGCACAATACACACAGGCCCTTTCATATTTAATACTCTGTCCTCCTTTGCCCTGCTTCTGTCTGCACTGGTCTGATGTCTCCATACAAGATGTGCTGTTCTTGTCACTTTCAGTTTCACTGTGATATTTATATACTGTGATTTTGTATGATATAATTTATAATTTTGAGTGTGGAACTTGTATACAGAGCTGGGTTGAAATTACATTTACTGAGGTGTCTTAATAATTTAATTGTGCTTCTAAGTGAAATTTGCTCCAAAATACATCTTGAGTAATAATATTGTAATTTTAGGGTCAGATTTGAGTCTAGTGAGAAGCTTGGCCCTTAAATTGGTTATTTAAATATGTAAATAAGAGATTAATGTATTTTATTTAAGATAATTTACATTTTCACTTATTTTATTTACTTATTTATTTTTACTTTTTCTTACAACTTTTTTTTTAAAATATTTTTTACTGCTACATGAGTAAAACTGTTGTGATGCCATTTACTTGTCCCCTCCTCGATGGTCGTCTCCAGTCATTCCCTGTGCGTTCTCTGGGCTGGGTGGAGATGTCAGAGCAGGACCTGTGCGAGGGGCGAAGCAGCGTGGCCGTGCACCACTGTATCAGACAGCTGTCCTACTGCCGACGGGACATACGCGACTCCGCTGGGGTCTGGGGAGAGGTCAGTTTCATCAGGGACTCTTTGTCATTTAAATATAGAAGTCCCACAATGTGATAGAGACATGAGCCATGTAGAATAAATCATAAGATACTCACATCGTGACACTAATAGCTTGTCTCATTTAATTTAACTATTTACTAATTCGCTGTACTGTATATAAAATTATTATTATTATCTTAAAGGGCCCATATCATACTATTTTCTAATCTATGTTAAAATGTTGTTTCCTATGCTGTTTCATTCACACATGTTTAACACAGAAATCCTGCATCTATAGTCCACCTTGTGATGTCATGTGGTAATACAGGAAGTGCTCCACTGTGTTGTAAAACTCCATACACCTTCACTAGAATCCCTTGGATAATTTCAGGCCTGGAATTGCCAGTCTTTACTGAACAAAAGGTAAAAGGAAGCTGTTAACTTGAAAAGTACCACTTCATGACATAACAACATAGAGCAGAGCATTTTGAGCTTTGGAAATATGGACAGATTAAAAATGCAGGATTACTCACGTGTGAATGAAACAATACACACTCCAGGTATGTTTTTGCAGAGGTAACACCTGACATGGCTTAGAGCTCTCAAGAGACAATTTTGTGTAATGTAGGACCTTTACTAGTTATTACTCTGATGGGCTGCCTGTTTCACAAAATATAAACTTTTACTTAAAACTAAAAACAATTTATATAAAAGATATATTATACAGATATTATTTTCTGTGGTGTCAGGGCAAAGGAATGCTGCTGGTGCTTCAGGACCGGATGTTGACCTTGGTTGACCCCGATGACCGCAGTCTGCTTCACTCTCAGCCAATCAGCAGCATCCGTGTGTGGGGTGTGGGGAGGGACCATGACAGGTATTTACACCTATATTTCTTATCTTTATTATTAATTATTCATTTGTTTTGTCTTTTTGATTTTATTTATTTCTTGCAACATAATTAACAGGTCAAGTAACGGCCTCACTATATAGAATAATGTTAAATGCAATACA
The DNA here is from genome assembly GCA_000787155.1 of Scartelaos histophorus. Taxonomy (NCBI): domain Eukaryota; kingdom Metazoa; phylum Chordata; class Actinopteri; order Gobiiformes; family Gobiidae; genus Scartelaos; species Scartelaos histophorus. The sequence goes on from KN495974.1 coordinate 5,674, forward strand.
TACAGTATTACTACTCTTTGCTGATTCAGGAGTTTGCCAGTGATTAGAAGCTGACAACAGACTCGTTATAAAGTAATTTATTTTTGCATAAAGACCATAATTATGCCCAATGCTGTTCCTTTCCCATCTCCGCTGGGGGCCTAAGGGGCTGCCACTCATTTGGCTCTGTCCCAGTCTCTTAACCTTCTCACTTTGGCGCTGACAGTTTGCTGAGGCTAGCATTAGCATAACATGTGGGGAGGGCAGGGCTAAACGTTCATTGATACGAGTCCCTCAAGGTTCCCATTAACCCATGAAACATTTACACTTCCTGAAGCGTACAATTCCAGCATGACGGCTAATGCATTAAACATACAGTGTAATAGTGCAATACTGCATTCATACATGTATGAGGTGGGTAAGGATTGTTGTCATAAAGTTGTTTGTTTATTTATTTTTATGCATAATAGTAATACACAAATATCAGGATGAATGTTGGCTCATTTATTAAATGCAAAGTTTGTATTTGAACGGTGCAGTGTGTGGAGATGTTATTGTTTTCTCTGGAATAATTTTCAGTATGGGATTAAATCGTTTTATTATAATAGACATCAAACCAGGCCACGTTACTGGTCAGATCTTTGAAGAGGCAACTCACAGTCAGAGTGCCTGTTTTTCTATGTACTTTTGAGCAATAAAACCACCTGTAATTGAATATATATAAGGTAAATCTGTTTAATGTCATATTGTGGAATATTCAAACCAGAGCAATGCAGCAAGCTGCAACTGAAAATGTCCATACAGCATCCTTAAGTAAATACTAAATATCTGTGGGGGAAAAAAGTGTGAAAGCATGTTACACTTTACTGCAAACTTCAAATCACAGCACCATGAGTTGGTTTGTCAGGGCCGTTGGTACATTATTCATTCATGCATGAGCCGTATCTTATTTAAAAATGGTCTTTTCCATGACAGGAGATGTGTGATTGTAAAATATATGTGTTTCATAGCGCTGGGAGCATGGCTTTATTGATCTGACATTTAAACATGATGTTCAAATGTGTTACTGATGATGTCCTAGTTGGATGCGCTTTTGAACATATGAGTAATTTTCTGATGGATGAGTCTCTAATGAAGTCCATTTATCATTCAAAATTTGACATCATTCTTTTGCCGCTGTGGGTTTCCCAGTATAAAGGCGCTGTGCTCTTTTGGAGAACAATTTCCAATATAAAGGTGTACTGTGTAACGTTTCTGGTGGAGGGTTTGGCACCTGCTTGTCTCCATGAAGATATTACTGTTTTCCCTTGATTATTCCACAGTATGAAGATAAACTTGGTAATCACAGTGGATACTGGTTAATGGACAGATCTATGGAGAAGCAAACCTGTACATGGTAATAATTCAGCTATAAAACACAAGCAGTTGAACAAATGCAAGGGAACTATGTTTAATGTCCTACTATGGAACATACCAGACAAAGAAATAACATCTCCATGGAGACAAGATCCTCCACCTAGTTACACAAAGCATCAGTTCCTATTTTCAAGCAAAATATTCTGTTTTTGTAGTTTTTTCCTAACCTGGCTCATGCCACACTGATAAATATATCACTCTGGATTGAGTTCTAAGTTTGTGAACTCACAAATATCACGAGAATCCATCTTGCTGCACGAGTTTAGCTTTTTCTTACATTGGGAAGTTTATATGACCCAAATCTGACCCCAGTCTTCCCACTGACTGCAGATATTACTGTTACAAATCTAAATTGCTCATAATAATGTGAGAGTGGTTTAACTGCCCACTGTAGACCCCAGCTACGTTCAGGTAACACATCTTAGGGAGGGCATCTTATTTCACATTGAAATGACCTGAACCTGAGCTGACAAGGGGGTTAATGATTTTGCAGTCATTTAAAAAGGAGGAAATAGCAGTTTCAATATTTTATTCAGTTTGGATATTAAAGAATAAGAATGACATGTCTCCAGTACACTGTTTTCATTGTCTGTGGAATAGGGACATGGTGTTGAAATGTTCACGAGACTGGTGCATTACACTGGATGTAATGTAACAGTCCACAGATTGTGAAATTAAGCTGAAGATGTTAGATATCCGTCCATGTGATTCCTATCCCTCCTCTCTTCCTATTTTTCCTCTTTCAAGCATTTTGTATTCCATGTGTTGCCATGTAGACCTCCCACTCATGTCTTTTCGAGAATTTCTTCAGCAGTAATCTCAACACAACACCAGCCTTGTGTATGTAAATTAGGAATATTGTCATTTTGTGCAGTTTTGTGTCTCTGAGGATTGACAACTTTCAGTGTTTTGTTTTTTGAGGAGAAAAAGATGGTGCAAGAATAGCTCAATTTCTAAACCCTGAGTACTGTACCATTCACTTTAAAAAGTGCATAACAGCTAAAGATTGTTACTACGTGTTGCTTGTTGTATAATATATTATTTTGATGACCATTATGCCATTATGTAAAATTATTTCAGTTATGGGCTGTACTTTGGTGAATGGTTGTGGTGGGCTATTGATAGTTGGCAGTGACATCATGCTGTGGGGACTCTACATGTATGTCTTCTGGTGGAATGTTCAGCCATCACCATGGAAACACAATGCACAGGTTAGCAAATAGAGTCAGAAAGGTAAGGTTTAGATAGTCTGAAGACGCAAGACAAAAATACAAATTGGATTTAAACTACACATTATAAGGAGCCTGTGCTGGTTTTGCATGGTGCTGTTTTGGTGTTTGATTTGAGAGCGACTACTTGACAAACTGTTGGCTAATGCTAGCTAGCTCGTGACTGTAATTTTATGTGCGATAGACTTGCTTAACAGCCCAAATCAGCTCATCTGTAGCACTTCTGGCTAAAACAATTCTTTCTGGTTAGATTAAGCTAAAACAAAGCTCACATTAAAGTGAGTAACAGAGCTTCAGACAGAGCAGTGTCTACCATTAGCATTGCACCCCCAGGCAATGTTGATGACAGCTGCAAAGTTTCATTTAGTTGTAGCAGCAATAGTAGGAAGTAAATACAAGCAGTACAGCAGTATCATTCATGGTACTTCATTACATTCACACTGAAGGACGGCTTAAAGGTGAGGTCTCAGCACACGTGGAGCGAAAAAGGCCAACCTATTTAAAGAATTTGTCTAAGAAACAATCAGATATACTTAATTTATGCTTATGCAAACCTACGCTACAATAATTAATTTTTTCACTTTTGATTCTGATTGAAAACTTGTTCCATCTTTACATCTTTGAAGTATTTTTGAATCTGGATTACCCACCACCAGAGGGCACTGTGCTCTAATGTCGTTTGCACTGATTGTAGATGGTGTATGTCAGTGTATTTCCTGCTGTCTGTGGGAATGCCTCTTCAAACATTTGGAAGTCTGTATAATTTGTCCTGTGTGTTTGTGTGTCAGGTATAGACTCACTTACAAAACAGATGCACCGTGTTGAATCAGGACAGGGCATATTGAACTGAATAATCAAGCACTTTCGAAAAACATGCCAATTAAGAAAACAGATGATTCTAAGAAAATCCATTGCATTTAACATAAATCTTGAAGCAGTCATGGTTCCTTTATCCATCACTCCTTTTGCATGTTGTCTCTTTATTTCCCATTTGCTTCTAGGCATGTCCTGGATGGCCCCTTTTCCCCTACCTTCCTCTAACCTGATTTAATATGAATGCGTGTCTCTAAAGGGGGAGAGGGGGAGGAAAGAGGAGTGGTCTGATGTTGTTGGATGAAGTCATGGGGCTATATCTGGAGCACTCAGCAAGTCTTTGGCGCTTGTGTGTGTAGTTGATGTAGTCAGATCTAAATATGTATCTGCTGTTTAATGGTGTACCTGGGGCTGTGCAATTACTCAAAATTTTAAATTGTGGTTTCATTTATTACTCTAGGAGGATGGACTTCTAACTTTAATTTTTTTTTTCTATGTTGCCATGTTTGTTTTGACGTTGCTGCAGGTGAACTTTGATTTTCCTTCAGGATTAACAAAGTATCTATCTATTCAATTACATGTTGTGATCAAAAATACAATTAATTATCTCATGTTCAGTTTGTTTTTTGCAAAGGTCGCACAATTTCTCGCTCAACTACTGTACCATTCACAGCTAAAGATGACCTGTTACTTATAAAATAGTCTGTTTAAATTTTTCAATTTTTTTCCATTTTCTATTTTATTATGTAAAATCATTTGTACAGTGATATAATTTGGTAAAAAGTTGTGGAGGGCTATTGATACTTTGCAGTAACATCATGGGGAAGGGAAGGCTTTACATGCATGTCTATGTAGTGGAATGTGCAGCAGTTACCATGGCGACATATGCACACATTAGACTTCACTTTAGGGATGTTCAGTTGTTCAAAATATGGGGGATAGCAATTTTTTTCCAGTCTACATCTACTTATAAACACCAAACATTGCATCTTCAGGTTAATTTGGATGTTCAGAAGTAATGTACGATTTAAGTTATGTGTCAAATAAGCGTTATTACAATTTTTGCCATTTCCCCCCGAATAACCAAGCAAATTCCTTTGAACACTTGACCATCTCTTTCAGTAGACCTCTTGGGCCAGGTCTCTTCTTTGTCTCCTTGCCTCTTACTGGCTGTACCTATAGCCACTGCATGTGCTTTGTCTGTCCCACCGTTTGTTGTGGCACTTGAGAGGGTGTAACCTCTTTCACGGCATCCGTACCACGGGAGACCCACACAAACCAAAAAGACAAACACGGAAAAGTGCCTTCTATTGAGAGAGAGTGATGCTTGGAGAGAGGGAGGAGAGAGAAGAGAGAGGGGAGGAGGAGGAGGGAGTAGACTAGAGGCATGCTTTTCTTTGCACTGAGACACAAGGCAAAGTGGCACACGTAGAGGGTTTGGAACTGCGAGTGGGAAGGTGCGGAAGAGGAGAGGAAGAGGAAAACGGCAGGGAAAAAAGGGGGGAAGGGAAACAAGGAAGTGGACCCCAAAGGATTTAAAAAAGTGGATGCGGAGAGCGGAGATTTATCTGGCAGTGCAAAAGGGGTTTGTACTGAGGATTGTCACGCGACAACGGAAGCAGCTAACAAGGCGGCAATAAGCATGAGGAGGTCTTCTTGTGTGAGTATCATTGATTCAGTGCAATTTCTGTTATGTCAAGTTTTATCAGCTTTGTGTAACACTTTGTAATAGCTACATCTTAATTGGCCTTATTAAAGCACGAACACAAACTTGCTTCATATGAATTAATACTTTAAAATGATTCTTGCTTAATTAATACCCTAACTGCACACCTCTTAATTAAGTAGTGACTAAGCCAGAATCATTTTTAATAAACTGTGTGTTCATCCAAATTAAGTCTTTTTTCATGTTTTATTAAAGCTATTTATGGTGTAGTTGTTACAAAGTGTTACCATTTCATGTGTGGTTTGCTAGGAGATGGTGGCAGTGCAGTTGCGGAAACGGAGAAGATGTAAATTTTAGGAATCGCAGAAAGATGAAAATGAAATGAGGCTGGATTGAGAGAAGGGATTAAATAGTCTGGATATGCTGCAGGGATTTTCAAAAGAGTCAGAGTTGGAGATTTGTTTTTACTTTCTTAATCTCTTTCTGCTTTGAGACTGTGCAGGAGCATATGGCTTGAGTAGTAGGTGCCGGTGTGCACATGATGAATGCGTGTGGCTTCATGTATATGTGGAGTTTCCCCCTCACTGCCTCTGTAAGTGCATGAGAGATGAAGAAGGGAGAGTGAGGAACAATTGGGAACGAGGACATGATTTACGACATCAGGGGCAGTTCCCGCTTGTTTCCTTGTCCTTGACACTTATTAGCATTGAGACAGCAGCGTGCCGAAGATGACGGTGAACCGGTGTGATCGATCTTGAATTTAAAGGTCCTATATTACGCTAAATTGACTGTTCTGAGCTTTGAGCCGTGTTATAATGTTGTTACCTCCTCAAAAAACATGCCTGGAGTTGTGTTTTGTTTGAGTAATCCTTTATTAGTGTGTTTACATCTCTAAGTTCAAAATACACTGTTACACCTTGTGTTGTTATGCACTGGTAGTTTTCAAGTTAACAGCTACGTCTTTTGAACCTTTTGGAAAGGAGAGATTGGTAATTCAAGGTTTTCAATTTCAAGGTTTTTGAAATGTTCAAATGATTTTAGTGAAACACTTCCTGTATTATCACATGATCACAAACTGGAACAGTGTTTAAATATGTGAATGGAAAAAAACACAACTCTGGGTATTTTTGGGCCTAAGACTAAAGTAAAGACTATTAGTGAAGATTTAGTAAAGACTAAAGTATGTTCATTCAGTTTTTTCATTTTCTTCAACTACATAGACACACATAGTAGCCTATAGATTTAATTCATATTCATTACCAGGCTGTATAGTGAGCCTCTGTTTGCTTACTCCCTCCAGTCTCTCCCCTCACTTGTGACCTTCTATGGACAGCTGTAGCATGTTGAAAAGAGAAAAAAAAAAAAAAAAAGATGCTTGCTTCCTTTCTGTATCATCACTATTTTAATGCTGAACACACTCCTCTGTTCACTTCTAGTTATGTCAAAAATGAGGCACGTGGCTGTCCTTACTGTACCATTTTTCACTTTTTCGCTCCGTGTCATGGGCTGTGACTTATTTGCTGATGTCAAGGCCTTTGTCGCCGTAATTAACATGCACGAGACCCCTTCGGTGGTCCGCAGGGACTTGGCCCTAACACCTATCCCCACTCGATACGTGCCACTTTGATGGATGGTCCCTTTCTCTCTCACTCCTGCATGGTTTGAGCTTGACCAGAGGTTTCTCGCACTCTCCTCTAAGTCATCTAGTGTCTTCGTCAGCGTCTCCCATCCCTATATTATCCATCATCCCCAGTACTGCGCCCTCACGCCTCATGTCAGGGTGGGTCCACTCCCAAGGGTACCCCACACTCTAAACAGTCATTATGAAGCAACCGTGTCCCCTCTCTTGTCCACTCATATGTCTAGCACGGCGATATCATAGTTCAAAAACGCATTTCTTCATCCACTTCCTTCCTGCATTAGCATTGTTAGGCACACCTGCTGTAATCCCTGTCTTCCTGACGGATTACTCCTCCCATTCCGCCTATAGATCCCAGGCTTTTGCTCTGCCACACGATAAATCTAGTCCCAATAAAATCCTCCCAGTCCCAGGCAGTGTCAGAGCTGATGCTGATGTCCTCTTATGGGACGGGGAGAGACACAGAGGGACATGGGAGTGAGCAATGTCAACCTGTGGACTGGGCATCCGTCTATCTGTCTATACAAGTTTACAGAGAGTGTGACTGAAGGCTCAAGGTTGGACCAAAGACTTTATAACGTGTGTAGAAAGAAGGATCTATCTTAATGCGTTTATTATCGTCTTATTCATATTCACAACACTGCTTAAACTAGAGACAATTGGGAGTGATTATTTGACCTACCTTTTCAAATTTATTTTCAATAGTAGTATAGGTTTCAAAGACAATTTATCTTGTGGCTGAATATATTCTGCATTAAATTTAGAACTTTGAGGTCAGTAGCGCCTCTTTTGTTCTCTGCTTGATTCAGTTTGATTCATTTTAAAATTGCACTTTGTAACTTTTGTCTTGCCTCCATGGAGCTGTTATTGATTTGCCTGAAATGTTTTACAGTTTTTCATATTAAACCATATCATATGTCAAATCAACATATCATTAATCTGTCGTGCATTCTTACTGTGAGCAAACGCGCTTCTCCATTGATGTGACCTGTAACTTGGTCTGCTGGCGTCACCTGCTTGTTTCCATGGGGATGCTTATGTTTGATGCCATACTGTGAGGCATTCCAATCAAAGCCATAACATGGAAGACAAACATGGTGGGCCCTCCATGATTATGATTTATGAGAAATAAATTGTATGTGCATTTAAGAATTACTCTACGATATTCAGGCAATATGTGATTTCTTTCAAAGGGACTGATTACCCCATTATTGCCCATGACTTAACAAGAAGAAATCATTTAATTCTAATAACCTGTTGCATATAGTTTACCAGAAGCTATTTATAGAAAGTGAATTAACAAGAATGTCACAGGATTGATTTTGTGTGTGAAGTCTGCAGGCATCTCAGCGGGCTCCCTCCTTCTGACCATCCAAAGGAATCCAGTTTTTCACTTTGGCCACTCGTAGCTGCATGTTTACACTTTACAGAATGGTCTGTTGCTTTCATGCTTTTATGATTTATTTCTCATGCTTTCACAGTTAGAATTAGAGCTCCTTTCTTTTGAACATTTTAAATTTTAACAAAGCTAGGGATGCACTGATACTGGTACTGAATATCAGCAAAGATTTTCTGGATCAGTTATCGATTCTATGTTCAGCTGATATTCTGACCTTTTATTGGATGTTTTTCTATTTAATAAGACAATTTACTGGCAAATGTTGGCCTAGAATGTTTCTTAATGTTTGCACTTTTATTCATAAAAAGTTGTTAACACAAGTGGGTACATTTTGTAATATGTTTACTGTTTTAATGGAAATAAAATGACAATATCAGAATCTTAAATGAAAAAGTTGGATCAGTGGAGCTCTAGCTTTTACCTGATAATTGTCAATGGTGTATTCTTATACTTCATGCCCCAAGTTACTGTTTCAACACCCAGCCTCTACAACAGAAAAATAAAAAATGGTGAACAAATCATTTTTCATAGCAAAGAAATAATAGTGTAATATTTGAATTATATGGGCCATGTGCTGTGGTGCTCCTTGTGTTATAGCATGTGAATGTGTGTAGTGTGTATGCAGCTTATGATTAATAGCATGTGCTTCTAATTAGGTTACATAGAGACAGTGTGATTCCCTTTGCTCTGTGCTCTGTGCTTTGGAATAAACTCACGGGACGAAAAATCCTGTCCCATGAATAAAATGACTTGAATAAAATTTGTGTTAAAGTG
>KN495974.1:14669-40015 GCA_000787155.1 Scartelaos histophorus
GTGTGTGTGTGTGTGTGTGTGTGTGTGTGTGTGTTTTAACTAAAGCCTTAAACTCACAGTATGTAACTTTTTGCCACAAATTGACAGTAAATGAAAAAAAAATAAAAAAAATAAAAACATCATCCACTGACCCATGGCAGTGTGATTTCAGCTCCCACAGACAAATGCACTTAGCCCACTTTGCCCCATTCTCTGTGTACACTGGTGTATGAATGTGTGCGTGTGAATGTGTGAATGATTCCTTGATATAAAGTACTTTATATAAAAATGTGAACAGTTATTATGTTTTTTGTTTGTTTGTTTGTTCTTTCATTTTAGTTGTATTTATTACACCACAAAAAGTAGAAAAGCACACTTCCTCACGCTTGCATCTCCACAAATCTGACTCTTAGTTGGCCTGGAAGAACTGCTCTTTCTGCTTGTTTTAATGGAAATGTTAGTTCTTTGGCTATAGTCTTCCATAGTATGACATAAAACCTGAACAGTCTTGAGAAGCATGGTTTTAACTTTCTATTTCTATGGAACAACTCCAGAGAGTTACAAACTCTGCCTTATTAAATAAAACCACTATTATGTTTAAAAGATCAAGAAAATAGTAAGACACCATCTTTCTCATCTCTATGCCACCCGAGCCTTGCCTTACAGTGCGTTTATCCAGTTTGCCCACCCGCCTTAATCTTTACACTATTAAATGTGTGTTGATATATGGACTGTTGACATGCTGAATGTAAGTGTGTTTTGCCTACTACTCGCCCCGCCCTCGTCTCATCTGCCTCCGCCACTCGCTCAGAACTGGGTCACAACGCCATAGGAACAGAAACCTCAGCCCTGTGTGGATTTTCTCACGATTTACAGCATTGGTTTTGTGAAATGGTGTGTTTTTGTGCCAGAGAAGGTGATGCAAATTGAGGCGTAGCAGCAAATGGCATCAGCTGTCAGTTTCAATCATTTCAGTTCAAATTAGATGCCAGCTTTATATTTTATCCCCATTCGAGTGCCCTAAGCCCTCTCTGTAATTTGGTATTTAACTGTTATGCAACCAAGTCTAATAATTTATATAAGACAACCGGCAGTATCGTGTTAAGCATTCTGAGCTATAGAAAGTGTCCTCTGGATAAAGTACACCTCAGATTCACCTACACAAGAACTGCAGGTTTTGAAACTCAGAGTCTAGCCTTAAAGACTACAACAACTAATCAGAATAATTGTGATTATTTGATTATTGAACTATTTGATGGCTGATTGATAACCCTTGCCAAATCCCTGCTTTGTGTTTGTCCTTTGTTGTTTGCAAATGACAACTGATCCTCAAACGTTTTAGTTGGTTAAATGTGCACTGTGCAACTTTTCTGCTGCCTACTTGTTTCCATGGATATTGCTTTGATTGGAAATCTACTAGAAATGTAATGCAATAACTTCCATATCCTTTAAATAATGTTGAAACAATTTTTTTTTGATTAGCAAAATACCTGTTTCGCATAATTGGCCAATGCTCACCTGGCTCATTGTCTGGCTGTGTAACTTGTACCATGATCTGTTTATTTTTATATTATAACGGTTCATCTGTGTTTATGCGTAGGACAGTGCTGTTTTGTTGCCTGTGATCCTGTGGGGGGGGGGCTGAACCTCTGATCCGTGGAGCTGGTTTCTCAGCTCATCTTGGGGCTGTAAACGTGTTTACGGTGTGAGGGGTAATTACCCTCAGACGGCCCACATTAAAGGTAATGGCCGGGGGGCATGACTAATTCAGCAGGTCGCACAGAGCTCCAGCATCCACAGTCACCTCCCCTTTAACTACTACGAGAAGACAGAGGGGGGCTGTCCTTCCCCCTCATTATTTAACTACACTATTATGAATGCACTACTATTACTGCTCATTATGGACCAAACATGTGTCATGTCTATTGAGTGCACTGGTCTATCCACAAAAATATTGAAATATCCATATGTGTAGACACTAAATTTGGTGATACAGTATTGTTATCGTGGTCTGCTTTATCGGTATATTGCCAAAAGTATTTTAGGTATTATTTAACCATTTTTTTTGTGACCGCATGACAAATTTGTTGCTGTTTATGCAATTCACTTGACATCGTCAATGTTCATTGAAATAGATGTATTTTATATGAACTTTGCACAAGTAGTGGTTTAACAAAGAAATTGAGGTTCAAATGTATTTGGCTCTTAAAAAACAGCAATATATCATGTATCATGAGCAATACAGTGATTGACGCCTGTATGTCATCTATCGTATCATCAGCCATGTATCGTATCGAATCATGAGGAACCCTATGATTCCCAGCCCTGATACACAGTGTATTCAGGACTGCCTAGAGCCATATTTAAATAGTTTAATTACATTTAATATTACATTTTTCTTTTTTCTCTCTCTTCTTTTATTGTCTCCGCAAATACTATTCCTCCTAGGGTGGAGTCATATTTTGTTGTATTGTGTAGTATTTAAGCAGGATGTGTTCCCTGATTTCATAAACATCTTTATTCTTCTCTGAGACCATCACACGTTTTATGCTTTCTTACTGTGCATGCTTGGTATACTGTATTTATTAAAACAGGACAGATAATGAACTGAAAGAGCACACTAGCATAGCGTGTTCTCGCCACACAGTGCAATATTCAGAACATTAGGGCATCGAAGTACCCATTATTTTGCTATTAAGTCCTTTAAATAAGAGGCTTTTACATTAGATTGCATCATTCAGTTTAGTTAAGTGTACAATATCTGCTTTTACAAACACTTCCCAGCACTGACTTCAGCAGACTCCTAAAGATATGTAAATGTGCAAAATGCAATTCTGCTAATGGCTCCTTTTTCCAAGTTTGTTTTTTTTAAGTAGTAAACAAAACACAATGGAACTTTTGTCTAAATATTGTCCCTCCCTCGCAAGAAACTATAGGAGGAGCGGGGCCAGCATTAAAGTATCATTTCTGGATCACACAGGCTCTCTCTGCATCTCTGTGCACTGTAAATGAACAGCCTAGTAAAAATAAATTGCTTTTATAGTGGTTTCCTCTGTTTTGTCCAACTGTCCGCCATACCCCATTTCCCATTACAGTAAACCACAATCAGGTCCTTTTATGGTCACGTTTTATCAGCACATGTTTTTTAACCGCCTCTCACTAAAGTGCTTATTGAGTTTGATCTATAATGGATCTAAAATGAAACATGACTGGAGGAGTACACGCAGATTATGTGGACCCAGGAGTAGTAATGTAGATGCACTGGTTCATAGACAGCTCAGATGCTCCTTTTTCACCACTTTGTGCCTTTTTAATAGTGCTCGAGGGCACATTTTATTTCAATTTCTATAAATATGCCCGTAATTACTTTTAAATTTTACACTTTTGTCACTGTAATACCCGTATACTATAACTGATTGTGTTTTAAAGCCAGACTCCAGCAATATTTGATGCAATTACTGTGGATATCATGACATTTAAGCAATCTATCCCAGAAAGTAAAACTAACACATTTCTAAATATAACTAGCGCTGCAGGTGCTTTGCTATTCTCTTTACAAAGCAATGAAAGGGTTTTCCTCTGACTTTCTCTCCCCCTCACTCTCTCCATCTGCCTCTCCCTCTCTCTTTTCTCTCTCTCTCTGTCTTTAACACTATCTCTCATGCTCTCCCTCCCTTTTCTCTTTTTCTTTCTTTGTCTTTCTTTAGCTCCCCCCTCCTCTCACTTTCTCTTTCCCCCTCTCCATGTTCTCCCTCTAGCTCTGCCCCAGCTGTCACACCTCCTCCCTCCCTGTATCATACACTGCTCTGGATCAGACTCATATCCACTCTGGCCTCGAGCCAAAGTCACAACACGTCAAACTCCGGCCCAGTAAACGCTTCCAACGCGATCAATAAGAACTATGGCACAGAGCGTGGACACACACCTGGAGCTTTCTGCTGACGGCAACAATCACACAACTACTGTTCCGACGTAGTATCTGAATCGCAACAGACTGAAGGCACTATAGTTCAAATATAAATACGGATTACAATAAATCACCATTTTTTTCTTCACAATTTGTATTAATTCATTATTAATTTCCATTTGTTTTTTATTGCCATTTAAAATACAACTTTTTCCTCCAAAGTCTGAACTCTGCTTAAAACTACATGTGTTTATAGCCAAGCAAGTCACTGAAATGATGAGTAATATTGATTTAAATTAGATGAAATGCACAGCCCCACCTCCATCAAAAATGCACCTTTTTATTATTAGAAATGGCCATATGTTGTTGCACTTTTTGTGTTATAAAGCCATATTTGATGTATTCTCTAATCCTTGTTTGACCGGGTTTAGTCCCGTAATAATCGTCATGCAGGTCCTGGTTTAGTCTTTGTTTTAACGTGTTGCCAATGATTTAATCTTGGTTTACTCCAGGTGTACTTTAGTAGTTTAGAGTAGTCCTGGCTTTTGTAGTAGTAGTTTTAGTTCTTAGTGGTGATTTTTAAATGATAAATAAATATAGTGCATTTTTTATTTCTGTATATGAAATGAGTGCTGTGCTATAAAAAAGTAATTGCGAACTGCATCATTAAATTGTTTCTAATTGTCATTGATGCTTGAGTGTTTTTAATAGGGAGGTCTCCAGCCAGTCCTCCGTCTGTAAACAGAGAACAGAGCTGGGAAGAAATTGGATAAAGTTTAGTGTCGAATGGGACTGATTAAAAGTATTTATTTGATTTAATATGGTGATATAATAAATAAAACATAATTCACAAACATCACATAAAAACACACAGAATCAGGTCATCAGACATCAAGAGTCGCTCACATCCAATCCCACTAAAGAATTTAAAAAAGGTGTTTATATTTGTTCAAAGTCATGTACAGAATCGAGGATTTTGATGCAAAAATGTAAAATAAACAATCCGTCAATCCATCAATACAAAGAAAAAATAATAACATTTGTTGCTAGCCCTGCACGAATTTGTTCCCTTGACATTATAACACATTTGCACATCACATGTTTTTCACGTGGGTCTCTTTCTGCTGACTCCCACAAACCACTGCAGGCATTTCCAATCAGCATTAGCCGTGCCATTAGCATACGTAAGTGCATTCGTACATATACACTGACTGAAACGCTCGGATAATGGAAGTCTGTGTACAGTGACAGATGGTGTGGCACTGGTGAGACGTGGAAAATAAGGATGAGTTCACACCACTGCATCATAAAAAGAGTTTTACTGCTCAGTATCAAGGCGGTTTACTTTTACGAGGCCAATTTAGCACCTGAAAACTCACACTGAAGGAATCGCCCATAAATATTAATGATGCTTTATGGTTATTGGAGAAATTAGGCAACATTTTTACTGTACTTTTTACTAGTGAAAATTTGAGCTCAGGCTTTTCTGTATCTTGCTCTTTGCTGTTGCTGAGTTTCTTAGACTTAGACAAACGAGTTCTGGGGTCTAGTCATGAATAGAAATGATCACATCAAACATTTGTGACTTCACCTTTTGGATGTTTCATGTTTGTACAATCCCGGAGCCCAGAAGTGTTTTTATAATAACAACAATTCCAATTCAGGACCACATAAATAAAAATAGTATATAATAATACAATTTAATGCTGGATCAACAAAATTGACCATTACTAATCAACATTACTTCGATACAAAGACAGAGTCTGCTTGATTTGGACAATAAACAGCTCCAGTATTTTGAGGACAAATTATCGTAGTGATTTTCAAGGGCCAAAATTATTAGTTGTAATCAAAGTTAATTGCTCAATAATTGCAGGCTAGAAGTTATATTATGAAACTTTACACATAATAGTTAGTTTGAGCCTTTGTCTTGTGTGACTTTGTTTTCACATTGGCTGGATACTTGTGTACTTTGTGTCCTTTAACAACTCTGGTAATTTATGATGTATTTTGGTGTATTTTATAGTATTTTTCATTGTATCTGTGATTGTAGCAGTAACTGTAGTACATTCAAGTTTGTAGTAAAATTTTGCCTTCATTACTGTTCCTTTAAATTTCAAAACCATAGTTGTGTTTGATGCATGTTGTTTAAATAACATTTTACTTTTTTCTCCATCTCCATGAAGACAATGTTTGTGCTTTGGAATATTCCACATTGAGCCACTACCTCGCATTTGATTTCTTCAGTAGGCTGCGTTTTGGTTTGATCACAGTTTCATCTTGGTTTAGCCCCAATGTACAGTTTGTCTTTTCTTGAAAAACATATATTTTCACTCTGAGCAGGCTCGCTTCTCCACAGATCTGACAGATCTGTTACTTGAATAGGTTTTAAAGCCATTGTGTGGAAGATTCTAGGCAAAGCAATACTGTCTCTATGGCAAAAGCAGGTGACAAACGCTCCACCAGAAAAGTGACACAGTGCGCTCGCTGACCTAAACCCTTTGGCTTAATCTCAAATGAATAAAACTCTTTGATTTGTTACCAAGGTGAATTCCCCTCTACATAGTAAATGCTAATATTAAAACTCCACTACAGAGCGAGGTGCAGGTGATGTCAGAGGTGCTGTTGCCGTTGGTTTCGTGTGACTTTCGTTCTCAGTCGCTTCTCCACAGATCTGACAGATCTGTTACTTGAATAGGTTTTAAAGCCATTGTGTGGAAGATTCTAGGCAAAGCAATACTGTCTCTATGGCAAAAGCAGGTGACAAACGCTCCACCAGAAAAGTGACACAGTGCGCTCGCTGACCTAAACCCTTTGGCTTAATCTCAAATGAATAAAACTCTTTGATTTGTTACCAAGGTGAATTCCCCTCTACATAGTAAATGCTAATATTAAAACTCCACTACAGAGCGAGGTGCAGGTGATGTCAGAGGTGCTGTTGCCGTTGGTTTCGTGTGACTTTCGTTCTCAATAAATCGTCTTCAGTTGTGACCTGGTTTAATCTGTGGAGCCTTGTAGCCATTGGGATCAAAGACACAGTGCTGGTGGTGGGTTATTCATTCCTCTATTTTCAATTCCCCAAACAGAAGATCACACACAATGATGAAAAGGTACATCTTTCTTTGCTGCTTTTATCTTTTTGTAACCTTTACTTTAAAATCCCTGTTACCTTTTGATTGTTGGCACCGTACAGCTGTCCACTTCTTTTGCCAACTCTGTCCATTTTATTCACTGCCAAAAAGTCCTTCTCTCAAACTCTTGTCCCTCATGGTTCTTCACTTCCTGTTTTAATTCAGTTATTTCTGACCATGATCTCAGTCCAGTGCTTATTAGAGTTTCTCTACACTTTTTTCTGTCTAAAGCTGTATTCGTTGGATTGGTATTTTGCACAAATTTCACACCAAACTTTGGAGGAGTTACACTTACAGTTGGCAAACTGCAAATGCTACAAGTTTTGGCTCTAAAGAAAGTAAAATATTTTGAGCAGCCATGTCAAGTTTCTGAAAATTCACTGTGGCAGCTTCTCAGTGGTTGTGCTTATGTAGTAAAATTTACACATTTTTAGTTCTGACACTTTGGACACGTTTGAATGTAATGCAACATAATTGAGCAAATAATACATTTTTACATTAAGAGTACTTTAAATCCTAGTTCTTCCATTTGCAGCTTAAGATGAAAGTGGAAAGACTTGGAGGTAGGAATTGGTTAAATCACAGCTCATAGTAATGATACATTATAATGCAATATAAATACATGACTCAAATTTTGCCAAATTTATTAATTGACTCTCAACCACTCACAAATACTTACTTCAAATTAAAGGTGCACTATGTAACTTTTCGATTGTGGATCCATCACCTTCTTGTTTCTATAGATATGTCATTGCACTGCTTGGAATGTTCCACAGTATGACATTAAACAGATCTACCTCACATTTATTCATGTACAGGTGGTTTTCTCAAAAATACCTATAATTTTGACCTGGTATGCTCTCCAAGAAGGTTTAATTCCATAGTGTGAAACATTCCAGGCAAAGTAATAACATCTCCATGGGAAAAGCAGGTGGCGGACCCTCCACCAAAAAAGTTACTCAATGCACCTTTAACATGATCAGCTGCACACGTGCCTGGACTTAAACACAGGTAATCGTTGCTCATAATGGCTTGTGAAAAGAATACAATAGACAAAAAGCTATTCCACTGATAATAGATTTTACACAGAGATTCAGTTCTTAAGTAAATTCAGAGTGGTGCATTAGGATTTGGGTATTTTGACTTAAAAACTTTTGAGGTGAAGCCTGTCTATCCTCATCAGTATTTGACAGTTACATTCAAGACTCCAGAAATCCAAGTCAGAGCAGCTGTGTGGGCGGCAGTGAAGTTTGTGCACTGAAGACTCATTGAAAAAAACATTTTAGATGCTACTCATTTGCACAAACACACCCAAACCTTATGCTAAACAGATCATCAGGAAATCAAAGATAGTCATTGTGTAAATTAGTCCTTTTGATAGCGCTGCTGCCTTTGTAGTCAAGCTAAATGGGAGAGATGTAGTTGATACGGATCAGACTTTGTTCTCTCCGGGGGCTCCTCCTGTCACGCGTCAGAGGAGGTGAGAGAGGCAGATTAAAGGCAAGCTCGGAGATTTAGAAGTGCAGGATTGTACTGGATGGGGGGAAAAAAGTCTGTGTTTATTTGAATGTAGATATGCTTAAAACAGCGAGGATGTGCTGTGTCATTTTGGGAATGGCGTGCATAGATTTGGTTGTGAATTCTGTTTGTCTTGCTGAACGTCTTTGTGAAAGGTCTTACATGACACAAAATTGACTCTAGTGAGCTTTAAGTTACGTTAGAATGCTATTACCTCATCAAAATCATGTTTTACTCACATGTCCTTGAGTAACCCTTTATTATTCATCTCTAAAGCTCAAAATGCTCTATTCCACCTTGTGATGTCATGAAGCTGTAGTGTGTTTGAAGTGGACAGCTACATTTTACCATTATTTCAGTGGAGACTGGCGATTCCAGGGCTGAAATCATCCAAATAATGATATAATAATAATTTAGTGAAGATGTATGGAGTTTAATACACAGTGGAGCACTTCTTGTATTACCAAGGTTTTTGTGTTTGTGTGTTCGACATGTGTGAATTAAACAAAACACAACCCCAGGTATGTTTGCAATGAGGAAACAACATTATAATATAGCTTAGAACAGGGGTGTCAAACTCAGATTAACAGAGAGGCAAAATTAAAAACCGGGACCAAGTCAAGGGCAAAACTAAATGAAAAATTCCACACACACATAATACATATTTGATCTTATTTTATTGACCTTATTTTGGCCCACAATACAGTAATTATGGCAAAACTTGGCCCGTAGGCCTGAGTTTGACATGTCTGGCTTAGAAATAGGGTAATGTCGGCCCTTTGGTAACAGTCCTAGTTTTATACTGAAACTTATGGATTGCTATGGATTTTTGCAAACACGTCCATAATACATTTTACTCCATACTTAACCTGAACTGTTTTTTTCCTCTTCCCTTCTTGCCCTTTGCCACCTTCGCTTTCACTGGACCCAGAGAAAGGTAACTGCTTCCTTTACTCTCCGTTTCAAAACACCATCCGTCTCATCTGTCCCTCTACACCTCCATGTGCCCTGAGTGATTCTTACTCTTTACTGTACCACTGTAACCATGAGTGTCCAAATCACAGGTGTTAAATCACACTTTGACCACCGGCTATTTCCTGTTGAGAGTTGCTTGCTGTTTTATGCCATTTTGATCCCACAGTGAGAGCCATAAAAGAGTCATTTGTGTAGCGTTTGCCAAGGCCACTCACGCTGGTCGGGGGACGCAGAGTTTAAATGTCCCTGAGCAGAGAGAGCGAGAGATGCTGTGTATGCTTGGCTAATATCAAACCGCACACATCTCTCCCGCCTGGCCACACTCGGGAGCGTTATCGACCCCAAAAGTGAGCGGGCAATTAGGCAGAGGAGACAGCTGCACAAAGGGATCATAAACACTAAGAGCTGCTTGTGATTAATGTAATATTTCGGTTTGTGCATGAAATTACTGGTCGTATTTGAAGCATTGAAACCCAGGCTCTTCTGGGTCTTAGCTGTTAGAGCGGTGGAGAGAAAGTCTATTTACATATTGGGCTTAAATTAGGACCAAGCCAGGACTAATGAAGTGAACAGCGGCTTAATTTGATACTCTTCTAGTTCTGGTTAAGGACTGATTGAGCCCAGGTTTAGTCCCACTTTAGTCACAATTTGGGTGTTTTTTTCAAGTATGAACATCTAACCATAACCTAACCAGCCTTATTTAAGTATACCTGTATTTATATTAGTTCTTGTTTTAACAGTAGGCACAGTAAGTGGTTATTAGTTAAGTATTGAATTAGTATTGAATTGAAGTATTGAATTAGTATTGAAAAAAGTATTGAATTAAAGTAGAAGCAGTACTAGTTGTAATACTAATTAGGGATGCACCAATACTATACTATAATAGGAGACTTGCACCAATATTGGAAAATTTGGTGGTGGATCAGATATATTCTTCTAAAATATCAGTTCAGCTCATATCCCATTTTGGTTTATAAGATGATTTCCTCATCAGTGTTGGCTCAAAATGTCTCAAAATATTATGCAACTTTTTTCTTTTTTTTACCATACATTGTTTGTGTTTAAAGGACATAAATAATATGTTCAGTCTCTGCACTGATGCTATCGGGTATCAAAAGTATTATTATTGGTATCAGAATAGAAATGATTTTAATCCGTAGTAGTAATAAAATGAGACAATTTTAATAGTAAAAGTACCGCTGCATGTGTAAGTGTTGTATTATTATAATATTTTCAGCAAAAAGTGGTTGCCAAATATTTCTTGTTCTTTTCACACTTGAGCCCATAAATGAGTGTGTAGTTTCATACAGATCTCTCATGTGAACATATGATTTCTCCTCCCGCTCATGTTGCATTTGGTTAAAAAATGCACTGACATTAAGGGTTTCAAAACCATCCACTGAATAATGTGTTTAAAACTGATTAATAAGTTTAAAATCTCTTCCATACAATTATTTGGTGAAGAGAAAATGAAATATATGAAAGAACCATTTACAAGCAATATTTTATCCTACAATCATGTTCAAACTACTGCACATGACACTGGATGTAAACTCAATTTGCTGTGAATGCTCTTGGTGGCAGTTTTAGGCGTAATAAAATTAAATGAATACGCTTATACATGGCCATAACCACTATATATGAGATGAGGTAAAAGCTGTGAGGTGGAACAAATAACAATTTTACTATGCAAACACTCAATTACAAATACATTAAGCTTAGTGATGACCAGCTCTTATTATTCCCAATTCACCTAATTTTCTCAATGCTTTTTCTAAATGACATATGTTGTGTTATTGACATTTTGTGATGGTTTCAGGGACTTTGCCTACGTGGCGCGGGACAAGAACACTCGTGTGTTAAAGTGCCACGTGTTCAGATGTGATACGCCGGCCGCCGCCATCGCCACCAGTCTACACGAAATCTGCACCAAGGTGAGATTTGGTACCTAAGACTTCACACAGGCGCCGCAATGGGATTTATTTATTACACAAAATTGCCTCTTGTGAGCTTTATGTCACATTAGAATGTTGTTACCTCATCAAAAATATACCTGGAGTTGGGTTTTGTTTCATTCACACGTGTTTGATTAACCTTTTATAATGAGTTTGTCTACATTTCCAAATCTCAAAATGCTCTGTTCCACCTTGTGATGTCATGCAGTGGTAGCTTTTACATTAACAGCCACCCTTTACTTTTAGTACAGTGGAGATTGTTAATTGAAATAGCTGAAATTCTCCAAATTATTCTGGTGTATGGAGTTTAAAAACACTTCCTCTATTACCACATGACATTTAAGAGAAGAACTCAGCCTGAATTTGAAGGTTTTGTGTGTCAAACATGTGTAAATGAAACAAAACACAACTCCAAGTATGTTTTTGATGAGGAAACAATATTTTAACATAGGGCCCTTTAAGAGCCTCTGGTCTGAAATTAGAGGGCAGGGCAGGATTCGGTGGTAGAATTGTCTGCTGAACTGTAAAACTGCAAATGTCTTGGTATAAATTATGGTTCATTTCTTTGTAATTACATCACATCCACATGAAACAAGAAGTGACACAAAGGTTTTCTCTGTCAGTATAAAAAACATTTAGCAAGAGAATGTGGATATTTTTCTACATTTTGGTTCTGCTCTAGTAAGAGACTGGTTTAAATTAGTTAGCTCAGACAGACGTGTTTTGCTGTGGGCCCTACATGGATGAATGAGGAGCTACAGAAGATTTGAAGCAATCTTGGCAGTGTTTCCTTCATCATTGCTTCACAAAGAGTTAGTATTATCAAGTATACAGTCTTGACAACCATCCCTACCACCTTAACCCAAAACATTTTACATCAAGGAACCACTCACCCATTCACACACACTGGGGCAATGTGGGATAAGTGTCTTGCCCAATTACAACATCAGCGTTCATCTCTTGGAGCTGGAATTGCACCGTCAACCTTCAGATCAGTGGACAAACGCTCTCCTAAGTGACCTACAGATGCCCCAATCACAACCAAAAAAATTAAAAGCTTCAACATTTGTGCATTTTTAGTATTTCTTTCAAAACCAGAATCACTCCTCTGTAGTTACTTTGGTGGATTTCCAGTTTTTCTGTTCCACACATTTATTCCTTAGCTAAAATACCCCAGTGACAAAGAGCGTGTGCATTGTCAATTTCTCCAGACAACCACCTTATTCAATCTCCTCCAGTACTGAGTTCTTTATGCTAATGCTAAAACCTTGTATAGCATGTTGTGAGAGGGCTCAGGGGCCATTCTGTAGAGACATTTGCAGTGTGGAGATAAGATTTGGGTTATAAGAACACACGTTTATGAACTCTCTGAGGTACAAAGGCACAGTTTTATTAAGTGTTCCACAGATACATTTAAGACAAACCCTCCGTCCTTTAGGCCTGCTCTGACCTTGGAAGATCTACCTGCACGACACTCTGCTCCCTTTGAGGTGCACTGACCTATTTACTCATGCAAACTGTATCTCTGTTACTAGGCCTGTCATGATCATTACTAGAGTTTTTATATGTAATGAGGTAAGATTTGAGCTCTAGAGAGTAGAATAACTAACTTCTATGGGCAATTATTGGTTAATTCTGCCATTAATTTGTAATTCACGATCCTTAAAAATACATTTACTGGGATTATTTACCATTACTATTATTGTATCAGTGGTAGCAGTAGTTTCAGCATTATCTTTCTCTTTATATATATTGTGGTTCAAAATGTTGTTATTGTGACTTACTTATCATCTGTAAGAAAACTGACTAACTGAATATTTTAATTTGAGTACAATCTTCATTCTTAATCATTTTAATATATGCCTGTGAGATTAAAAAAGTGAAGTACTGATCTTCAAAAAGTTGTTGCTGATTATGGCAATAGTAGTATAGTGGTATAGTATATATAGTGGTATTAATAAACTAACTATGGTGGCATTTCCCTGTAGCTAGCAGCAGATTGCCATGTATGTGTTTTTATTCTGTTTATTCTATTGTATTATTTTATTCTTAAGTGGCTATGTGACATTTCATAACCAGACATGTATCGCTCATTCATTTTTCAATGAGTCACCCCAAAGTACAGCAAAGTGGGTAAGTGGGGTGAGTGAAAACAGGATTTCTGAGACAAAATGAAAATGGATTCTTGTGATCTTTAAGCCACATTTGAATATTGTTACCTCATGTAAAACATATTGGAGTTGTGTTTTGTTTCATTCACACGTGTTTGAGAAACCCTGGTTTATTATTTTTTCTACATCTCCAAATCTCCAAATCCTCTCTTCCACCTTGTGATGTCGTGAAGCTGCAGTTTTCAAGTTAAGTCCCTTTTAGTTCAGTAGAGACTGGAAACTCTAGGGCTGAAACGATCCAAATGACTCTAGTGAAGATGTGTGGAGTTTATAAACACACTGGAGCACTTCCTGTATTACCACATGACATCACAAGGTGGAACAGAGTCTGTGTTTGTGAGGAGGAAACAACATTGAGCGTAGATCAGAAAATAGTAATATGGGTCCTTTAGCTTTACTGACGTGTAACACCACAATACCTTGCGTAATACTCCCTACAAAAGTAATAGTACTGAGACTGGCTGCACTTGTTTGACCGCTAGTCATAACTGCACAAAGTGACTGCAGTTTGAGTGTGATTTGTCTCCTCTGCAGCGGATAAACCCAGTGACCTCAGTTTTGCAGCTGTGTTCCTCCAGCCCCGCTAGGTCCCTGTTAGCTCTCCGTTAGCGTCCTGTTAGCTCCTCTCCCATGGTCCCCTGTGAGCCGGGCTGCGGACTCACCACTGTCTCTGATTAATGACACCCACAATTAATCAAGTGTCTGGAGCAGGGGCCATGCTCGCTGCACAGACCAGGACAGACAGCCAAAGACATATATCAGCACCAAGGCCCTGACAGTCACAAAAGGGAGGCGATAGAGGGAGAGCAGCTTTAGGTTATGTGTTGTCCCGGTTTGGGCCTGTTTGGTCCTGATTTAGTCCTAATCATAGACGGTATAAAGAACTGGACAAAGTGAATGTGACGTCACCCATAGCGTTCGGCTCCAGTCAAATGAAACTCCCCAAGGCCGGAAGGTATTGGGGCGAATTTGGAGGAATTGATTTACAGACAAAATGGCAAAATAAAAACTCCAAGATCATGTAGAGTGGGTTAATGCAAACACTTTAAGATCAAAATGAGGAGCAGTTGCAGTGAGGGCTGATGTTTTCTCAAGGGAACTGGAGCCGGTGCTGATGGAGCCAGAAACACGCCCATGCTCACTTCCTATTTGGAACACAGCAACTAGCAAGTAGCTGTGTCCATTTATACACAGTCTAATATTGACCAGGTTGGTCTTCAAGGGCAAGGGTCAAGTATGTTTAAAATACAATCATTACTGCCCAGAGTGAGTTCTTCGCTAGTCCTGGGTAAGTCATTATCTAGTTCAAGCTTAGTTCCGGGTTTAGTCCCAGTTCTGTCCCAACTTTGATGTGGTGTACAATACAGCCATAATGCACAAAAAGTCAGGTTAGAACCTAGAAAACTCCAAAGCTGATATAATTAAATATAATACAAATAATTATACTAAGCGGTCACATTTTTATATAGCATTTTTTCACCTTCAGAGCTCTCAAAGCTTTACTTTACCTCAAGGAACCACTCCTCTGTTCACACACACTTTCATACACCAGTGTACACAGACAGTGGGGGTGAGGTGGGTTAAGTGTCTTGCCCAAGGAGACGACAGCAGCATTCATCTGTGGGAGCTGGAATCATACCGCCAACCTGTGGGTCAGTGGAGAAAAACTACCAACTGCTGTCACTAATGCTGAAATTCTGAATTAAAGGCGGTGCTCCTGATTTTGACTGTTTTTAAAACTTTGAAAAACAGAACTAGTCCATTTTAAATGCTTTTGGCCTTCAACAGTTTAATTTGTTTTTCTAGTCACATTTTCTAGACAAATACAGACACTGGTTTTATGCACATCAACTAGTTTTTTAATTCTTATGTTGTGTGCAGCTTATTTGGTCAGTATATTTAACATTTTATCCACACATATATACATATAAATATATATCTCTTTTTTCCAAATAATTTGTGTACCAGCACGTTTTTCTAACTTTTGTATTTTTTATGTTTACCTAGATTATGGCTGAAAGAAAAAGTGCCAAGGCTGCAGCAGGCAGCTCCTCCCAGACCGGCTCAGATGTACCACTACAAGGTAAAACTCACAAAACACACTTTCTTTCCTTCTGTGGATCTGTTTTTTGTTTTCCCATTTTTCCCTTGTGTGGGAATCGGATTTGTCAGCTTCATGCTATCTCTGCCCCCTGTGGCCTCCTGTCTCACATTACATTGTTTATCCCTGTTTAAAAGCACATAGGTTTTCTTTAAAAACATCTTATCTGCTCAAAAAACCCACTGGGCACATGTTGTTAATAGAAAAGATACTGATACTACATACAGATGATGCTGAGGGCAGAGCAAATATTGTAGTGTGATTTTGTTCCTCTTGGTCCCAGGTAATTATAGTTGGAGAAAATACATAGGGACTTTTAGTCTTTACTGAAAGTTCAACTACAGCATGTAGGATTTGCTGAGTACAACAGAACACCATAGATCAGAATATAAAAGACCAGCTGTAAATCTGCTATTCACTTACAACATGGGCAAACTCATTAAAATCCAATTAGTGTTTCTTTGAGGTAAGAGCTGCAAGTACTTAAAATGCCTGGCGTCCCAACCTCAGCATCAAAGCATGTACTGGAGTAACATGTCTGGTACAGCGTGGTTTAGACAGGCCTCATTGATCTGTGAGGATATTCCTTGCTCCTGGTCGCTCATTTGCACATTAAAAAGCTCTTAAAAACACTGGTAATAGAATAGGGCTGAACTGACTAAATAAGATTATGTTAAAGGTCCTATTTTATGCAAAATTCCCTTTGGTGAGCTTTTAGCCATGTTAGAATGTTCTGATCAAAAGCTTACCCGGACTTGTTCTGTTTCATTTACATATGTGTGAGTAATTGTTTAATCTGTCTACATCTGCAAAGCTCAAAATGCTCCACCTGGTGATGTCATGAAGTGGTAGTTTTCAAGTTAACAGCTACATTTTACCTTCAGTTCAGCAGAGATTGGCAATTCCAGGTCTGAAATTATCCAAATGATTGACTTTAAAACACAGTGGAGCACTTCTTGAATCGCCACATGACATCACAAGGTGGAACAGAGTATTTAACAGTAGCATGAGCCCTTTAAATATATATTCACTGTCTTAATCACTGAACGATAGTGGATGTTTGGCAGGGATACACAATATATTGCTCTCAAATGATTCACTGAACGCTGAAATGGTGCAATTATTAGGTAATTATTTAGGTCCTCTGCAAACAACATATTATCCTGTATTTTATGGATGAAATGTGTGCAGTCAGTAGTTTAGATTTCCACAAACATGTTTTTGAAATGCATGAGATTCTGCAAGTTTATCAGTTCATATTTCAGTCGCAAATGCTCCTGGTCGTGTTTAAAATGTGCACTGTGAACTGAATGCTGATTTGAAAACATAAATTGCAATTCTAAGCTACTATTCCTATTACTACATCAGAAAAATATATATAAATAAACCTTTTTCCAAAAACAAGACTACATTGACTTGGTGGTGACCCTCTGTTGGTCGATTTCATAATTATTTACACTTTTTTGCGGATATTGTATTTGTCATAATTGTCTGTGCTTTTTCTATTTAGCACATTTTATAGCCGGGCGTTATTTTTGTCTTAACTGTCCCATTCTGTGCTTGGATCATTTTTATTTTCTCAAAGTTATGGGGCATATTTGAGACGATTATCACCAAACTCATTTCATATCAAGAGGGTTTGTGCTCTTTTCTGTCTTTTTTACTTTCTTTAACTTCACATTAAGATGCAGGCAGTAAGTGTGCACATAGATCTTATTCTGTTGACTTTCGGAGAGTGAAATTATGATTATATGAATCAAGTAAAAAGCAATTACCTTTGGCTGGTGTACATTGATTACTCCATAGAGAATACAATAAGATGCATTGTAAATCATTAAAATTCAGATATTAAACTGTGACAGGGTCGCTTTGTTAGAGAGGCCACGTCTGTAAGTTTGTGTGGTAAAGGTTATTACTCCTATTACTCAAAGAAATAATATATTAGAATAATAATAACAGAAATTATACAGTATATTCAACTCTCTATACCTCGAATCATATTGTAGTGCATAAAAGTAACAAAACATTCCTGTGTAGTATATATGGAAAAGTACTCACCACAAATACTGACTCCCAAAAACTATTGTTCCATCTTTTATATTAAATGATAAGCTAATATATAGTAAAATGTGTATTTATCCGTGCTATGATTGGATCATTCTTGTAAGCAAAACCTGCAACATTAAGTCATGAGATTTCCCACATTTTCCTTTTTAAACATTTCAGTTTAAATAAACAGTTATTCAAGAAAAGCTGTAATTTGATGTAATCTCAGTGAAATACATTATTTGCATATTATTCCTCTCTTCTCTATTGTCGGTCTATTATTTGAACCTGCTCTTTCACATATCTTGTTTGTGTGTAATGTTTGTGTAGTTTAATCATGTCAGCAGCGATATGGAGTTTTAAAATATTCATGAGTGTTTGTTTCGAGTTCTGCATCGGGCCAATTATCATATATGAACTTTTCTCTTTATCTTTAGCCTTGTTATAAACATTGTATTTATTACTTATTAATTTCTGTTCCTCTTTAGAGTTTCCAATGCCAAAGACGGAGCTGGTGCAGAAGTTTCATGTGCTGTATTTGGGTGTGACGTCTGTAACTCGTCCCATTGGTAAAATATATAATAAGATATAACTTAAGCATAACTTTCTCTTTAATATATTAGACGTACGTTTACCTAATTATCAAATGCTGTGTGTATCTGCAGGGATGGACATAATAAATGGGGCCATAGAAAGTCTTGTAAGCTCCACAGGCAAAGAAGACTGGACTCCTGTCATTCTGAGCATCGCTGACACCACAGTATCAGTCATAAAGGAAAAGGCAAGAAACATTTGACTGTTTTTTATTATAATGTGTTTACTGATCAAACTTTATAGCACTTTCAACAAAGGGTGAAATGCAATAGCTGTAAGTGCCACAAAAATACTGCAATGTGTATTAATCACTGTACACTGTAAAATATACAATATCTATGGAAATCATACAAGAATATATAAAAAAAACACAAAATAATAACAATTAGACATCTATTATGTAAAAATGCTAATATTAATATTTTTGTCTTCTTTCAGATAAATTGAAGATAAATTGTAGTTTGGTTAGTTAGTTATTAATAGGCCTAGTTGAGCAAGTTTTGATGTTAGATTTTATAGAACAAATCTGGACTTTTCTGAGTAGTGTTAGAATAATCTGTTTTAAGACTAGTCAAAAATTATATTCTATTGTTTAAAAAAATGTTTTATTATGACTGTGAGGGAATCAAAGTCAGTATTTTCCTTGTCAAAATTTAACACGTACATGTAAATAAACGAGAGACAAATGTGTTGCTTGTCAGGAGGAGGAGGAGGAGGCCCTGGTGGAGTGCAGAGTGCGTTTCCTGTCCTTTATGGGCGTGGGGAGGGACGTTCACACGTTTGCCTTCATCATGGACACTGGGAACCAGCACTTCCAATGCCACGTGTTCTGGTGTGACCCGAATGCAGGCTGTGTGTCTGAGGCTGTGCAGGCAGCATGTGTGGTGAGCATCATGTTTATAAATGTATATGCACAAATAACTGTATGTAGGCTGTAGGGAACAGGGAGGTGAACAGCAAGATGTCTATTTATGGTGAAAAGTGAAAGCAAGCGCCAGATTTTACCAACCAAAAAATAATGATGAAGTTATAAAATGAGTGTTGGTAGGGGGGCACATATTATATAACAAACTTGAATGCAGCGTGTAGTCTGATATATTTTAAAAGAGCTGCGTGATATGAGATAAAGATATTTGCTAACTATGTGTAGTATTGTAAACTTTATCATTGCAATATTTTCATTTTTTTGACTCAATAAGTTAAGCAAAATTAAAACAAAAACTTGTACCAACACCAAGCTGGGTGAAAGGAGTAGGCCCTGAGGATAATGTGAATAACATCTGCCATTTTTGCATCTACTTTTAACAAACTCTTTAATCTCTAATTCAACAAACGCTTTAAGCTCTAATTTATTTTCATATGGAGAACTTTCTATTGTATTTTGCAGTATCCATATGTTTAAAATATATTGTTCAGCTCTTTCATATTTTGATTTCTTTTACCATGTGTCTTTTTTAACTTCCAAATTACCAATTTCTGCATAAAAAACAAGCCATCACTGTATAATATGTGGCATGTGAATGAAACAATCATTTTGACATAATGATGATGAATGGATGTGTGAGTTTAGTATTTCTATACTTCCACATGCACATAATATGAAGAATTAAGGGAGAAAGTTACCGTAATTTCTTGTTTTACTTGTCTCCCTGGGATGTTATTGCTTTGCCTGGTCTGTTTGCAAATAACTGCAAATGGTAGATATTTAATGTCATATTGTGGAACATTCCCGATAAAGCAATAGCATCTCCGTGAAGACAATGAGGGGAAAGCCTGGACCCTCTGTTAAAAAGTTACATAGTGTACATTATTATACTTAAACGTGCATTATGTAACTTTGGTTTGGAGATCAGTCATCTGCTTCCTTGTTTCTATGGATTTGTCATTGCTTTGTCTGGAATGATCCATGGTATGACTTTAAATAGCTCTACCTTATATTTATTCAATTACAGGTGGTTTTACTGCTCAAATATCTAGAAAAATAGACATTCTGACAGTGAGAGGAGTCGCCTCTCCACAGATCTGACCTGTAACGTGGTCCGATTTGATCTCCATGAAGATAGAAAGGATTAAAATGATATTGTGTAACATTCCAGGCAAAGCAATAAAATCACCCATGAAGAAAAGCATATGACGAACCCTGCACCAGAGAAGTTACACAATGCACCTTCAATGTTGTACTGTTAAACCTGGTATTTAATTATACTTGTGCGTTTAAACCCCAATGTGAATAAACTTCTATCCCTCCAGCTTCGATATCAGAAGTGTCTGGTGGCACGGCCCCCATCTCAGCGTGCAGGCTCCTCCTCCTCGCCCTCCTCAGACTCGGTGACGCGCCGTGTCACCACCAGTGTGAAGCGCGGGGTGCAGTCTCTTATAGACACTCTGAAACCCAAAAAACAGCCCCCAGAACTGCCCCAGCAATGACCTCCCACTGGTGTCTGCAGCCCTCTCACCACATCGCCACTGTAACATGTAACCAGTGCCAGCCATGGTAAACAATGATGTATATACTGAACACGTTAGGTGAACTACTATGAAGGAACCACGAAGACTACAAAAAGAAATGACTACTGAAAGAGTCATAGGGTGAACTTTGACCTTTGAACTCTTCTGTCCAAACTGCCCTTAGTGGATTTTGGAGTTGACGTCCTTTGTACAATCAGAGGAATTTTCATCTGTCCATCAACTGCTTTTATTTGATTTTGTTTTGTTTTTCATGATCTGTACCCCTCAGTGAAGACAGAGCTGCCATCCTTAAATTGAATATTTTGGAAGAGAAACACGGGCAGAAGACCTCTTCTTCTGTCCTTCTGTTTGTAAATGATTGTAAAGTAAGAGGACTGTATTCAGGGGGAGACTGTAGATATGAGGGACAATGGGACTGGTGTAGATGGTGAAAGATTAAATGTGCATGTCATGTTGATAAGATGCTATTTGTGTTGCTTAGATGATAAAATGAGGGTCTGCATCAAGGCAGAAGCTACGTCCGAGGCACAGAATGATGCCTTAAAGTAAAAAAAAGAAGAGGAAATATTTGACCCCAAAATTTTCAAACCAAAATGATCTATTTTTGTTGTTGTTAAAGCGTGAATCAGTACAAAGTTGTTTTTATAATGTTCCATATTTGATTGTAATTTGATTGTATTTTATCCATGATCAAACAAGTTAAAAGTATCAAGAATGTTATTTTGAAATGTTAAATTGCTCAGGAAGCTCTATGTACACACTTACATATGTGGTAGCTGGTTATTCCTTCTTGGCTATCGACGGGTTTCAGAAAGATGAAAAACAATGAGCAATTAACAATATAATCCCATGATGAATTATGACCAGATGACCATGCTAGTAGTATAAAAACTTACTATGATAGAGTAAAAAGCAGTCAAAAAGTCTGAGGCACTCTGTTGGAATTATAATTAAAGTCCTTTAATGGAAATAATTGTATCTTTTAAATGACGAAAAGTCCTCAAAATGTCGCCTATAACAGGAAGCTGAGACCCATGGATATGAGCAGTGTTGTGGCCTTCTATCGACACACACGTGAGTATTATAGCGGTAAACTCAGTACCCCTCTCCCTTAGATGCTCTGCAGACTGTCAGCTCTGGGTCACAGACACATAAATATGAGCACATCGCGGTAAAGCATTTTGCTGTCACTGCTCTTTGAAACCCTTCGCACTGCTCCTATGGCTCGGGGCCACCACATCACCTCCACGTGAACTCAGTGATGCAGTCCAACGCAAACGGCACTCTCTCTCACATAAAACTAGACGCTCTGAAAGTTAAAGTCATATCTGTTCTGTTTGCCACCATCTTCACCGCGTGTAAATGTACAAATATGTTGTGACAATAAATGCATTATCAAAACAAAGCCTCTTGAATATACACTTTAATTCTGATCATCATTAGAGTTTCTGTTGATGGCAGTGGCTATTTCACCATCCGAGTATGAAGGAGTTTCTGGGCAAAAGACTTCACTTGCGACTGTTGAAACTGGTTCCATATTCGGGGGCGTACGTGAGGGGGGAACAGAGCAGGGAAGTCCACCTGTGGCAGAGAGATCACTGTTGGCTTGTGCACATCCCGGGGAGCAGGATAAGGATGGACCACTTTGTTCCAACTATTGGATTTCCCATAAGGCTCCAGTTTCGGGGATTGCTTGAAGCCACTAGAATTAGTCCTGGGTAGGACTATTGCAGTGGACTCTTTGACCTTCGGCACAGTCTGGTAATAATTTGAAAAAAGGGTCATATATGAAAAGTGTCTACAAAAAAGCCAATGTTTTACAAGGGACATAATGATATTAACAAATCCAGTTATTCAGATTACACATTACACAACTGAACTGATCTGCTCTACCTCTTGTGGAAGGTGATGCGGGCGAACAGTATTACTCCAGCTGTTGGATTTCTGAAGGGCCTGAAGTTTGGGAGATTTTTGGGAATCTCTGGAGTGTATTCTGGCCAGGAGCACTTCGGCAGGCTCTTTGACTTTGGGTGAAGGCTGCCAACAAGATACAAAACAAAGACAAAGCATGAAAAAAACCCACACACAACATGTCTAAATAGGTCTAAAATATGCCACAGTGACGCACCACTGAACTCTTCTTTAAGGAGGTTCCTAGAGGAAAAAACACATTTATTCCCTATGTTCAATTGACTTCCCAAAGATTATTGACAGATCATTGTCTTACTGCTGCCACTGCTGCTGTTGGATTTATTGTCTCTTCTTTTGAGTCGAGCTTGAGATCTTTTACGTTGTGGTTTTGCAGTTGTCTTCGTTGCTTCTGCTGGATCTTCTGTTACGGGATCTTTGACATGTTGGGGAGCCTGGCAACATAACCAAAAGAAAATAGTTTTAGTTTGTAAAATCATGTAAACATAAATAGTATTTTAAATACATTTTGTGTTTTAAAGGGCTTATTTTACACTCTTTTCTGATCTGATTGATCTATTATAATGTTGTTTTCTCATGAAGAACATATCTGGAGTTTTGTTTTGTTTCATTCACATGTTTAATACGCTCCATGGTGTTTTTAAACTCCATACACCTTCGCTGGAATTAGTATTTGGATAATTTCATCTTTGGATTACCAATATCTACTGAGCTTAAAGGAAGACTTTAAAACTACCACTACATGACGAGGTGGAACTGAGCATTTTGAGCTATGGAGATGCAATCAGACTAATAAAGGATTATTCAAACTAATGATGCGCCGGGATCCAATATTGGTATCAGATATCAGCACTGATACGGAAATTTTTTCTGGATCGTGGATATCGGCTTTCAAACATCAATCCGGTTGATATAATGCCCCATAACACATTTGAATAAGTTTTGTCTTATTTTATTTTGGTTTCAAGGTTTGGTTTAATGCTCTTGTCAGTCTCTTAAGCCATAGTAATGGAGTCGGTATCAGAAATGAAATGAAAAGCTGGATCATTGCATTCCATCACTCAAACATCTGTGAATGAAACAAAACACAACTCAGGTATGCTTCTGTGGAAGTAACAACATTGTAACATGTCTTAAAACTCAGAAGTGTTAATTTGTGGAATATAGGACCTTTACATGGTCAAAGATGAAAATCCTCACGTCCTTGGTCCTATTTGGGGTCACCTGCTGCCTCAGCACACAGCGGCCCACTGCACTCTTTGGAGCCTGAATTATTCACAAGCACCATGTACACGACTGGGACACGCAGCCATCGAGTTAGTGTTTTATTTTTAACCTTCAAGCGTACTTCCATGCAAATGTATTCATGCCTGTATTATAGTACGATTTATGTGTAAATGATATGCATATACTTGTGTACAGTTAGGTGAAGGTGACGGCAGGTAAACAGGGGTGGTGGTCTGTGGTGCAGTGTTTGGAGAATGCCCACAACACCACTGATGTTAACTCACACAGACAGGGGGCGCTGAATAATTCAAGAGACACTCTCCCTTACTTCTCTTTCTCCCCCCACTTCCTCAACATCTCCTCTAAACAAAGTACACTATCCTCTCGGTTTAATCTCATGACTTTTTCAAACCTCGGACAAAGTAACCTAAGCCAATACTGACTCATCTACTTAGTACTTAAAAACCACAGCCAGTCTGCCCATATGCTCATTATCATTATGTCTAATATGCTGGTGCAAAGCCTAAAACTACCACTAAACAAAGATAAATGAACTCAAATCAAAGCCAAACTCTAAATTGAATCATCTTATTTATAGCAATGA
Organism: Scartelaos histophorus; assembly: GCA_000787155.1. Lineage (NCBI taxonomy): Eukaryota > Metazoa > Chordata > Actinopteri > Gobiiformes > Gobiidae > Scartelaos > Scartelaos histophorus. The sequence goes on from KN495974.1 coordinate 39,276, forward strand.
GATTTGTCCTTCAATATCTCTGCCCCTTTCGGTCTTGTCCCGTTTTGCTCTGCTTCCCATCGAAATTAGGCCAAAAAAGCATTAGTCGACCCTGTTTATCGTCCCCAGCTGTTCCAGTATGGACGCCTCATAAAGAAATTTATGGCTCACTGCTGTGACAGTCAATGTAGGCCAGACAGCATTCAAACACTTATATAATTGCTATTTTTATGATGCTTTTCCGGGTGCCACAATAACTTTTGATTAGACAAGTTTATTGGAGGCGGGGTAAGAAAAAAATCCTGTATGAAATGCCATTACAGCAGTTTGATTATCTTTTCATTCTCATCTGTGGAGGTATAAAACGTGATGGATGACCAGAGAGCGCTGTGCACGGGAGCTAGATGCACCAGTGGCTAATAACTTCACCACAGCATCATAAGCATTGGCGCATGTTTCATAAGGACTGGTAAATGTAGTCATGTTGTCAGTGGATTATGAGAAACCAGACAGAAGAGAGATAGAGATAGTCATTGTGGAAAGACATTACGTCATGCACTATACGTAATTTGACTAGAAGATTTTAGACTGCTAATAACCCTTTAATAATAATTTAAAGGGCCTCTGTTTTAATGATGTTCCCTCATCAAGAACATACCTGGAGTTGTGTTTTGTTTCCTTCACATGTTTAACTTTGGCTGAGTTCTTTTCTGTCCAATTTTTCTGTCTTTTCTGTTTGCCTGTCCGTCCATGGGAGTGGA
>KN495975.1:0-10284 GCA_000787155.1 Scartelaos histophorus
TGTTTTACTGTGGAAGAGAATTTTAGACCAGTGTTTCTCAAGCTGTGGTACATGAGCTCTTTGTGGTACATGGACAGGTCTTCGGTATGTGAATTTGTGAGTTCTTTTGGTTAATTTCTTGCAGTGCACGTTTAGTTTAGCCTTAGATTAGACCTGAAATAGTACTCCTATTATATATACTTGATTTATATACTGGTGATGTTCAGAAAGCCAAATCTTCTCTTTGGGGGTACTTGATGCGAAAAGTTTGAAAGGCACCAATTTAGACTATGGGGGTTCCTACATGGTCTCCTTTATTTTATGGAAAACACTTTTGAATGACAGTTTGAAACCCAGATCATATTGTCGGCAGTGCTTTCAAGTCTGTCTGCCGTTAAAAGCATATGGGTTAGGTTTTTCACAAGGCGGGGGGCATGTAAAGAATGCTAGAATGGCTCATTTTGTTATACCCAATATAATTTACTTATGTTTTAGGGACCATCATTGTTTCAGTAATTATTTTTAAGTTACATTTATAAGTTTTCACATTTTTGATTCATTTCAGGGAGAAAAATTACACGAAATGCAGATAGTTCAAATTGCTTACGGAGTGCATGCTTTTTACCGTTTGTGAGCAAGAACTAAGTATGGCAATGTAAACTATGTTTTTAATTTTGTATATCAGTCTTGAGAGGGCCTCCGTTTAAGTGTAAAACTGCTTTACCAGGGTTGTGCTTAATTCAGCAAGGTCAAAGCAAAAATAACAGACTTTATATATTTATATTGTGAGACTAATAACTCATGTTACTTTGAAGCTGCCAGTCTGAAGTTTTCAGATCTTATCGGGCCACACCTCAAACTGCCAACTTTGCCAGATTTATATGCATCAACTGATTCAAATCAATAGTCTGTATTATCAACCTAAGGCCTTATAAGTGGTTTTATATGAATAGATACATTATACTGTGTACACAGAGAAGACATGTCCAGACTGACAATGAGTTCATTCACCCACAAATTGATTAATTATGTGAAAACCTACCTTAAAATAATAGTTATGTAACATTAACATTAGAGCTATTGAAAATAATTAATTGCCTATGCAACAATCTAGCTTGAGGTGTGTTCATCTATCTTCATCCATCTATTCCTGTCTTTCACATCTCTCCCATCTCTCCAAAAGAATTCACAACTTGTTTGCACAAATTTGCTATTATAACTATTTGCGCTGTGATTTCGGGCAAGGCCTGACACGACCCAATCGTCAAATTTGGCAAACAAAAAAGACAAAAAGCCCAGATTGCAGATAAAATATTTGTGACGTTATGCAAGAGTTTTGGTAAGAATAACTATACCTGTCACTCCAACATTCCCAGGCCTTGACATCACTACCTGAAACTTAGCGATATAGCGACTGAGTAGGACTTTCCCGGCAGGCATACAAAAACCTATACTGAGCTCTATGTACTTTCTCTATGGGCGTTCGTAGTCACATTTCAAAAGGTGACGGGAGGGAGAAAGAATTAATAACTTTTTTTTAAGGACGCTACAAGTAGAGTCATGCTCATGGGCAGACTAATGAGACACAGTGCTGCTGGAATGTGGCACGGAGCACAGTTTTTTGTTTTGTTCTTTTATTTTGCTTTTGTTTCTTGATTGTTATGTATATACTTATTGTCTGTTACTGTTGAAATGTTATCTATGGAATAAAATATTAAAAGGTCCATTGCGTAACTTTACATGTACAGGGCCTCCCCCTAGCTTGTATGGAGATGTTATTGCTTTGGGCTGGAATGTGCTACTACAATATGACAATAAAATTTATCGCCATGGAGACGTCAACAGGCCAATTTACAGGTCAGATCTGTGAAGAGGCGACCACAGTAACAGTAGGAGTGCATGCTTCTATGGTATTTTTTCCATTACAATGAACGTAACAAAATGAACGCTGGATAGATCCCTAGTGTGTGACATTCCAGGCAAAGCAATAAAATCTCCATTGAGACAGGCAAGTGACAGATAGAAAAGTGCACCTTTAAAAATATAAAAATAAGTAATACACAATCAAAACACAAGGCTCCAATTTACAACCAAGTATGAAGCAGAGGGCACAGTGCAATCTGTAATAGCCCCAGAAGGGTAAGGGAAAAATACTACGTACTTAGAATGTTTTCCAAAGAGCACCTGTCCCATTCTTTTTATTGCTAATTTACAACCAAGTATAAATTGGAAGAGGCTCTCCACAGTTTCTCTTCGACCATATATTTGACCCAAAGTGCACAGACAAGACAGGCAGTATAAAAAAGCAGGTAGTATAATTAATGATTCACTCCCAAAATATCCAGCCTAGTCATTCTATACTTTCTCCTTTCTGCAGTGGTTCATATAATCCTTTATTATCCTCATAAAATGATTGGTCGACTAATTAAAATTTTGGTAGACCAAGGACCTTCCCCCAAGATGCTGATAAACGACTAAAGATTTATAGCAATAGTTTGAAAGAAAAAAAAAAATAGCTTGAGATGTGAAGGTCTTACCAATATATATTATTTTACTTCTTTTGAAAGGTGCATTGTGTAAATTTTGGTGTCAGGTCCATCATCTGCTTGTTTCTGTGGAAAAATAATTGCTCTACCTGTAATTTTCCAGAGTATGGCATTTTACAGCTCCATCTTATATTTATTAAATCACAGGAGGTTATATAGCTCAAAAATATCTGCGAAAACATTGTGACTGTGAGTGGGTTCGCCTCTCCACAGATTTGTCCTGGGACTTGATGGTCTCCATGAAGATAAAAAAGTTGAATGCCATACTGTAAAACATTCTAGACAAAGCAATAACATATCAATGGAGAATCGTATTACAGACAGTACAGACCCCCCACTGGAAAAGTTACACAATACTCCTTTAATATATATATATATTTTTTTTTATTTCTAAATGTGTTTCAACCACTCCAATTACTCAAATATACATCAACCAAAGAACTCAGTAAAGATAATTTACACCCAAATTAGTATAGACATGTTGGAGCCCATATGTCAGGTGTGTGTGTGTTGTATAAAAAGCACGAGATGCCGTACCTCTCCAAAAGCTCCTCGTCCAATGACCTTCAGGATCTCAAAGTCCTCTTTGTGCAGCCGCATTTGCTTCACTTTGGATGTGAACGGTTTGGCTGTAAGAGAAAGAAGGACCATACATTAAATCACATATTATATAGCACAGGACCAGAGAGTAGGTACATGGGTTTCAGATGACATCATTCTATAGGCAAATATTAATTTATACAGATGGGGCCAGGTAAATTTAATACTGTTAAAATACAAAGTTGTGTCATAATAGAGTGAGTTCTTGGGTTTAGTCAATAATTGAAGATACCAGGTTCAGCATTTGTGAATTTACTTTTGTGGCAAACTATAATGTAATCAATATGGAAGTCTGGCTCTTATCCTCAGGGGTGTGGCATCATCATATTGTAGATTCTGAAATATCACAAAACTACTAAAACACATCTGTACACACACAATGTACTTAAATGACATCACAATTATCAAATGTAACAGAGTCCCATCAAACATAGAAGCTACCACCTTCTGTATATGACTGTATCTTATTACATGGACTCACAGGGAAACATTATTTATTTAGATTTGGTGAAAGGAGTCTGCACAGTTTAGGCCCCACTTCCACCTAGACACTAGTAAGCAGCTGCTCATGCAATAGATAGGTTTGTCACCATAACTACTATATCAATTTAGGGTTATTTTTACAGCAATGTGATAAGACTTGAGCACAAGGTTTAATTATGAACTAAAATTATAAACTGATAACTTGAGTGCTGCATGCTCCTATTTATTTATTGCAGCTTGCTGGATTTACAATATTTTTTATGGATAGTTCTGGTTTATGGTTTAATATTATTGTTTATCATCTATATTAACTTAAGCAATATATCATACTTCAAAATGTGTTATCATGACAGGCCAGCAATAGATCTATAATGTGGCAAGACAAATATTGTTCAGACACGTACAAACCCTGTGAAGATGAAAAACAAAACACTGAAGTCGATTTAAATTGGTTGGAATATATGTATAATAGCATGCCAAACAGAATGGGAAAAAAACATTTAAATTATCCTGATGTCTGCCTAAGTACTATCCAACACTATGACCATTCTTAGCCTCTTTAACTTGTGTAAAATTAATAAAGTGAGCTTGAATGCCCACAGACGTATCCTACTGACCACCTGCGCCTGGGATCACATGACACCGGACGCAGCCATGTTGGATGATAAAGCTGATCATTGTTATGACTGGGCTCCTGGTTCTTAGCTGTTAAAAAATGGCTTGGGTCATGATGTGCACTTACAAAGCTCAACACATAGATTTCATCAGCGGCATTTCCCTCATTTGTGGAGAGCTATTCAAGCACTTCCTGGTTTACGTGATCCCAGCAGGCCACTGGCTAGAGGTTTGCCAAGGTCAGCCTATTGGTGACACTGATATGCTTTGAGGCTATGATAAGAAACATTACATTATATTGTGATCTGCGAGAGTAGAAAACAAGAATGAATGCTATTGCAAGGACCTTTTAAAAGAAATGAAAAAGTAATTCCAATCTGCCTGTCAACTTGTATCACAACTGAAAAGACTGTAAACTTCTACAGGAGCTTGGTCGCAAGAGGTTTTCGTATCCATTTCCTGAGCATAAACAAGACAGACGTTTAATCATTGACATTTAACACACAAAACCAATAACAATATACAAGGATACACAAGTAGAAAGTTGAAAATTTGGTTTACATTATACCACAGTTGGTTTTTGCTGCAATCATCCAACATTTCATTAGGAACAAATCTACAGTCTATTCATTTCATATGCCACTTATAGTGTCTGCTCTAGTCTAGCCAGTCATTAGAAAACATTAACAAACATTAATATCGCAGGCACAATGATTGACACACTGTAAGGTGACCTATATTAGATCCATATAACAAATTTGGCTACTACGCTCAGTCTGTCTTTGCCAAGCATGTCAGAGTTGTGGGAGCTGACCACCTGCCAGGCTAACACTAAGCTTGTGTGAAATCCCACTTTGGCCCAGCCTCATGTTAAACCCTCTCTCCACCAGGGTTTTCTAGTCCAGAGAGAAAAAAGGAGAGGGGAACGCTGGAGAAACATGTGTCAATCACAGCTCAGAGTGTCCATCATGACCAGTCTGCTACCGTGTTTTTAAAAGATTAAAAAAAAAAGTTAAACAGCCAAAACAGCCATTCTTTGCAGATTCTAAAATATATCATACACAGCACAAGTTTTTCAATGTAAGGTTTGCTGTAAAAATACTGTGTTGTTTTAAAATAGTGGCTGATCATCTATTATTGTGTGCAATATATACATTTATGCAACATCACCATAGAAATAGTGTAGAAATCATGAGTCATGTATTGTGCACTGAATCTTGATGTCCAGTCCCAGTTTATACAGTACTCCTCATTTAGATTCAAAATGCAGATTGGTCTTCCATAAACTCCTCCCCCTAATTTTGAAGTTCTCTATATTGCTGAAGTTGCTACAGACGATAAACAATAATACTGAAATCAAAACATAAAGCCAAAATATTTAAACAAAAATGTAAATTAAAGATATTAAGTGTTGCATTCTTCTTATTCATACAGCTCTACAATATTTAAGTAATGTGTAATTTCAGTTCATAATTCAACCTTCAATAGTTCAAAAAAGTTACAATATTATAAACAAAAAGTCCCAAAATTAAATTATTGTTCCATTTATAATACTGTATTTAAAAAAAAACTGAAATTAGTAGTAGTAGTTGTAAGCATTGTGACAGGCGCGCAGACCTCACACATTGCAAATATATATATATATATATATATACACACACACACACACACAAAAGCAGCACTGTGACCAGGTAAGACCAACACTTAGGTCAATGATAGGAATGATGCAGGACAACCAGCAGCGGTGAGACTTCCAGTATAAACACTTGGTCGACTGAGCAAATTTAATTTAATACTCCACTATAAAAATGAGATCCTCATGTTACTCCAACACGGTGAGCTCTGTCCTCAAAAGTGAGAACAACATGTCAACAATATAAACTCTGTCAATCAAACTGCATTTTAAAGGCACTACACAACTTTTCTGGTGGAGGATCCACTAACTACTTTACCTTTAAATCAACCCAGGTTTAGCTCACCAACCCCTATGCAGATGTAGGACAGTTTGGTTTGTAACAGTGGATCTTTTTAACCCTGATGCCCTTCCTCTTATCACTGTACATTAGCCTAAGATGACACTGAGAAATGGCATTTACTAGATTCATATGAACAAACAATGCCATCAAATAAGCTTCACAGGAGATCATAAAATGTGAATGAAAATCAATGCTACATTCAACTTCACCTTTATTCATAAGTTCAACAGATATAAATTTAAAAAATGTGAAGACAGGTTTATGAGCCACTACATTAAAAAAGAGGCTTCCAACCAGAAATTATTGGCAGCAAGTGACAAATAGTAAAAAACCACAATAAAAACACATTCCATTTCAGTTCAACCAAACATGAGATGCATTTTAACGTGTATAACATATAAACTAAAGGAAGTGAGTGTTTAAGTAATTTTGCACACCTAAGATTGTCACAGTAATTCCTATATCAACTTATCATTCAATATATTTTGGGGCTCAGTATTTATTTTGTGTTCTTGTGTTTGTAAATGTTATTCTGATATTGTTGTATCAGAATAACTTTTGAGCTGTAAAAAGTTTTAAATAATTAGTCATAGTATTACTGATGAATATGTCTAGTTATTACTGTTATTTAGAATTATTGTTATTGTATTGTTATTGCAAAATATCAGATTTCAAAATTTGTTAGCATGTATATCCATAGTCATGGCATTTTCTAACATTTTAAACCAGGCCCAGCAATTATTAAAAACCAAAGCCTCCTCACCAGACCAAACACACAAATCCATGTTATTTTAAAAGGGGTAATAAGAGATATGCCCTCATCATTTGGATGTATTGACGCCTTTCATTGAGGCCAGCCATGTCAGTAACTTCCCACTCAATAAAACCGTAATTAATTGGAGAGTCTGAATGAAATCCTGGCACTTGGCCACGTGAGATAATCAATCAATGTAACTAAGCTAAATGCTAACTTAAACCCTACAAAACTAGTCTGTGTGGGTCTTGTATCCCTTACTACAGTTAGTCCATCTTGACATCTAGTTTTTTGTCATTGGGGCTAAATTCACGAGAACCAATTTGAAAATGGAGTGAATATTGTAATTTCACAGATTAACAGCAAAGCAACTCGGGTAAAGCAACTCGTAACAAAACCTGGATAGTTAGTTATAGCTTTATCACTATATATTAGGGCTGTAGTTGACTAAAATTCTCTTCTAGCTTGTGCATGTAAAACACAAAACAAAAACTAAAAGCCAAGGTAACATTCACAAATCATTTGCCTAAATAATACAAAAAACTATCACCTGTTATATTGAATTAATTTACAATGTGAGAATATGCTATAGTGGCATCAGGAGGACAAGAGTCAGTCTGAAGTCAGTAGGACATAACAATGATTAGAGGCTGTGCTGAGTCAGGACACAGCTAAACCCAGCAGCACACGAGATATGCCTTTCATGTGTGAGACATCAGCCCACAACAAAGCACTCACACAAACGCTATTGCTGCTATAACCAAACAGGAGAGACATCACAAACTGGTCATAAATGGACCACAGAGAAAGAGGTTTTATCAGTGTGTTGTAGAAATGGTTGTCACTGGCTGAGGCTAAAGAGACAGGTGCAGACATTATGAATGAAAGAATAGTTACTGCACACAACAAGAATTGTAAAATATGTAACTTTGGCGATTTCACTACCGGTGTTACTTTTATACATCGATTCTTTCTCTAAGCAGGATCAACTTTCCACAGATCTGAGCTGTAAATGGTGACTGACACAGTTGTTAGTTACCCCTTAGCCCTAACAGCTATTCACTGTAGCTTTATAGTCAATATTATAACAAACAATAAAGAAAAGCTATTCTGATTTCACTGAATTGTACAATGTTAACCCGTAAAATTCACCAACATACAAAACAAATTTTAACTGGCTTTAGTAAAGTTTTTAAATGAATAGGGACAATCCAGCCCTATCCCACTGAAGTGCACAGTGGCCATTAATCTGCCGTGCTGTCTTGTAATTTATATGAGGAATGTGATTGTGCGCAGCCGAGTGTTTTGGAAACCTGTATCAATTTGCAGTGCCGGGTCAACATATAAAAGACTAAAAGAGAAGTACAGGTGCTTAAGCTCAACCAGGTTTACACAAGGATTAATGTGTGTGTGTTTTTCCTATGGCAGAGGTGGACAGCCGCACTTGAGAAAATACCTTACAGTTTGATCACAGATACACCTAAACATAGCAACAGTCACCAAGACAAGGTGTGCTAAGGAAGTCATGAGAGAGTTTTGCAATTGGCCAGTAGCTGTGTCCCTGTGATGACATAACATTTTAAAGTTGCAGCAGTGTGCGATTTAGGATAGAGGAGCCTATGGCATAACTTGAAGGGAAATATTTAAAATGCTTTTGTGTGTTTAGAGATTTTTACAGAAAGTTTAACAGTGTCTCTCTAGATAAATAAAAAAATAAAAATGTTGGTTGTTTTATTATCCAGGAGAAGGGTCTCTTCTTGCTCATCTCCATGCATGGAAATGTGGTTCCTTTGGCTATAATCTTGCACAGTATAGTATAATACCTATTTGTCTCTATTGAGAAGGTGAAGTATGGTAAGTATTAACTTTCAAGGAATCATGCAGGTGACAGTCGAATCCAGAAAGTTGCATACTGTTGTTTTAATGTATTATGTAACCTTATATATTTATGAATAGTGTCAAAAATTGGGATATTACTGAAATTTGTTGGGATTGATATTGCAATTAACAAGAAAAGTAACAAAATAATCCAGGGCAACATTAGTGAGTACCAATACGGTGTAAAAACAAAAACAAGCCTCTGACCTCTAGTTGAGATTTTGAGTGGGAAAATGTTGTATTGGAACAATCCAGTGTTTAATCTTGCAGCTGGTGGTACAGTGTAAAATAAATTCATGTTTGGAAAGTTCTGGGATGTAGTGAGACTGGAAAAACGCGTGTGACGCCAGCTAATCCACACAGCCGGACTGGTTTAGCCCAAAACGCAGAGTGCATGTCAGGCCTGTCCTGCTCCATACCGCCGAGTCAGAGGGAATCTGGGTAAGTCCAGGCGAGTGTGTTCACTTAGCAGCTCAAGCCACAAAATCATACACTGCAACCAAGACATAGCCTGGTGTATAACATGCAACACTATGTCTTAAGGGCGTGTTCATGAGAATTTATCAAAATGGAACAGTTCAACTAAGTCCTTGTTACAAATTAAATCACTATATTAGCCAAAATAGCTCCCTGTAGAAGGCAGAGGTCTGTGCATGTCGCTGCCAAGAGACACACCCACCACTTCTGTCTAGCACTCACCTGACACATACAGTCTAATTCTCTCCACAGTCCAACTGCAAGTGTGTGAAACTAAACCACGGAAATATGGACATCTCACATTTTATTTCATGCAAAGAGATCAAGTTGTATAAAATTATGGTGGCAATGATTGCAAGGCATTTAATAGCTGGGAGTGGATAGCTATATCCACATGCTAAATTACTCATTTCCCGCTTACAAAGATATGAAGGTACAATTTCAACAGTACTTCTTTGTTTGTTATGGAGGCAAGGATCATTTATGATGCACTTAACACTGGATACTGGATTTAAACAAATTCAAAGAGCCTGGTGTAATTTCTCTGCCAATCAAATGTTGTGCGTCAAAATAGTACCAATAACACTAGCTTTAGTCATAGTCATCATATTTGACTATACTCTCCAAAGAGCCCAAATGCAAAAATATATTTACTCAAGCTGAGCAAATAGGGAAGAAAAACTATTTCGAGAGGACTGGACATGGCTGAAGTGGGAAAATGAACACCAAAAAAACAAATAGGCCAAAAGCAACATCCCTGACAAGAGTTCAACGCATTTACAGTAAGTGTCCAACCCATATCCCTGATCCCAGCGCGGGACAGACGGGGGGAGCCACATCTGGAAACCATAACCGGGATATTTTACAACCGCAGTGAGGTAACGACTCAAAAATGCCGCTTGTGAGAGAAAGAGAGAAAGAGAGGAAGAGAACGACTAAGAAAGAGGGAGACTTTCCAGGGGCTGACATGAAGAGG
>JACN01112351.1:0-10305 GCA_000787155.1 Scartelaos histophorus
TGTGTCTGTGAGTGTGTTTGTGAGTGAGTTGTGTGTCTGTGTGTATGTGAGCAGTTTGCCACGGGTCATTTGTCTGGACTCTGGTCTGAGGGTCAGGAGGCCACAGCAGGACCGACCGGTCTGACCACAAGAGGAGGCTCCAGGAGAGAGCCGGGGCCGGGCCTTTGTGTGTGTGTTTGTGTGTTTGTGCGATGTGTTACAAAGGTCGATATAATCACTCGGTTGCGTTAAACTGCTCCGTTGTCGTTCCTCTTGTTAAAATGATGACGTGTTTGGAGTTTTTTTCCATAAACTTTGCCACATTTTCTGAAACTTTTCCATAAATCTGTGAACTCTTGTGTGAACTCTTGTGTGAAATCATTTGTGCGCTTTACAAAACTCCTCACACAAGACACAAAACAATTCAGAACGTTTGAAAAATGAAAGCAGCTGTAGGACCAGTGTCTGATGGTTTCCTGTTTCTGATGGTTTTGAGACTGAAGCTCGGGCTGTAAATATGAGCCCGATATCACACAATCGTTTGGGAAACAAAAAAAGCGCAATTTTCAAATCGATTTTAGATTTTTTGGACCTCACAGTCTCTGAATCTTTTACGTTGTGTTTCTGGAGCTTCTGCGTCTGTGAAATCTGTTCATATTGTGATTTGTGTGCGTTCAGATTTGTGTTTTTGCTCTGGACTTTGGCGAGTTTGCAGTATTTTACTACACAGACTCGTGCAGTGTTTAACAAGTTGATTTTCGTATTTTAGGTTCCGCAGGAAGTGTTTCGTACTAGTTTAGATTGGAACGTCAAAGCGAAAATACAGTTTTTGATGAGGAAGCTTGAAATAGTTGCTCATACTTGGATATTCTCTTGAAAACCACCACGTTCTTGCACATTTGAGCTCCACAGCTGAACACAAATGCGTCGTTTTTCCCATCGTGAGTCTTCATAGAGTGAACCTGTCCAGACTCGTCCTGCACTTCGCTCCCAGACACAGAGAAACATCCAGCCCCGTGGGCCTCTGCAGCCTCCACTCTGTCTCACCCACACTGGAAAAACAAGTGCACTGATCATGTGGAGTGAGATAATCCGAACTTTTTAAAAGCAAAACGACGAGGCCACAGCAGCAGTCACAGGGATTATAATCCGTCATTCCGACTAACCCTCCATTCCGACATGATTCTGCTCCGATGATTTTTGATGCCGCCATTCCAACGCCAAAGGAAGGCGAGCGAAACCTTTATTTCCCAGACAGGATGTAGCCGAAAATAAAAAAATATCAAGCTCATAATTACAATTACTGATCCTACAGACACAACTGAAAATGCACGACTGATGCACTTTTGCACGCTGTCATGTGGCCCTGAAGAAAATGCACGACTGATGCACTTTTGCACTTTTTAAATTCGGCGACGTATCGATGTGTCCTGTGATGGGACGTATGGTCAGGGAGCCAAAGAAATGTGTGGGGTTTTTTTTAAATTTTATTTTGACCCTAAGGACTAAAAATTGGAGGCTCTGCTCTGCAGGAAATATTCTAAAGGAAATATCACATTTTAGTGTATGTACCCTTAATTTTTTTTAATTAAAAAAAATATGAAAAATGTTGTCACATTTCCATTAGGAGAACAGAATTATGTTGAAATGAAAAAGACGCTTTGGCCACGATGTTTAATAATGTGACTTTAACACCCAGGCTAAATATTCAGTATGACTTTTGGAATTTTGAGGGTCGCCTAAAATTCTCTTGAGGTTCTGGGGCTGTTGATCGCAGCTCGTAGATAAATCATCACAGATTCACTGATTTTGGTTGGATTTTTAGTGACCAGCACATTGGCTGATGTCATGACTTGGAGGAATAGTCGAGGCCAGTGAGGTAAAGATGAAGATACAGAGAAAACGAAAAACGTTTTTGCATTAAATTAAGCCAAAAACATATAGAAATGTGTTTTAAGAATGATTTTTCACTGAATGTTGTCACCACATGTTTCTTTGCATCTGGAATGCATTTATTGACAGATTACCCAGCCCACTAATTTTCTATCAAAAATAAAGGGTACATGTACTAAAAGAAACTTAAGAAAACTACTTAAGAAAATAAAAAAAACAATAAAATAAAAAGTATAGCAGACGATCCCAGGTTCAGCCCATTTTACTGGAGCTTTTGAGACTTTACGACTAATACGAGCCAACGACCAACTTAAGAAAAAAAAAAAAAAAAACACAATCAAATAAAAAGTATAGCAGACGATCCCAGGTTCAGCCCATTTTACTGGAGCTTTTGAGACTTTACGACTAATACGAGCCAACGACCAATAAAAGTGCAGCAGCATTAGGCCGTAAAGCCGTTTTGTCTAATATTTCATGACGATTCCTCATCACATCACAGCTCCGTGAGCAGAACGTTGCTCTGAGAACTTCACCATGTCCTCAGTGAGTGGATGTGAGCAACATTCAGCTCGTTCTAGCCCCACATATTTATCTATGAACATGAGGAACGTCCTTTTGGTATTACTTTTTACCTTGTGTGTCGGAATAGAGGAATGTTTAACAAAAAAGCCAAAGTGCCGCCATTCTGACCAAGGCGGAAAAGAGTTCTTCTTCTTTGTCTCACCTCTGTAGCCTCACCTCTTCTTCTTCTTCTTCTTCTTCTTCTTCTTCTTCTTCACCTCTGTATCCTCATCTCCTCTTCCTCACCTCTGTAGCGTCCACTCTTTTTCCTCTTCCTCCATCATCCTGTCAATCGCCGGGCGCTCTATCGGCCCGGGCCCTGCTCCTGTCGATGGAAGAATTCATTTTGTGTGCCAATCACGGGCGGGGAGGGGCCAATGATCCGAGGTGCCAATAGCCCGGCGCCCGGTGACTGACGGACGGACGCTTGTGTGTGCGTTTGTGTGTTTTATCTTCTCCGCCATTACCCGGACCCACAGCTCCATCACTCTCCAGTTCCTCAGACTTCTCTTCCAGACGGTGCTCAGATATTTACCGGTGCCGTTGTGTGAGCTCTGCAGAAAGTCTCCGTCCAACCCGCTAAGTCGCAATCAGAGTCGCTGCTTCCGACAGCAACTGACTCCACACTGAAAAATTGTCAGCGCTCTGTTTGTACGTCACTTTTATTTACCCTGGACAGCCCCAGTTTTTAGTCCTGTGTCTGTTATCCCCGCAGATTTATACAAAACCACTGATTTGTCCCAGTTTTATACAAGAAACATCTCAGGTGTCCCTATTTTTGATCAATTTGAGACCTGCCAACAGTAAAGAGAGACATGAATTGTCTTTTTTTTTGTTTGTTTAGGCTTTTCTTTAGGTAAAATTACAGAAAACACAAAGAAAATATGAGTATACTGACTCACATAAGTGCATAACAACTTTCTTTCTTTCTTTCTTTCTGAAATTTCCCCACTGTGGGACTAATTAAGGCATATCTTGTCTTAAATTAAGCACTCGTTTCAAAATTTACGACCAACCTGAGTGTCCCAGTTTCTATTTTGAAAATCTGGCCTCCCAAACTGTGAGCTTCGTCATTTTAGTCTTAAAATGTTTGTATTAAGCCGCTGTACATGATCCTGGGGTTTAAATACAGTCCTGTTCCTAAGACGGAGCTTCCCTGTGACTGCTAACCTCATGAGCTTCATTTGACTGGAGCCAAACCCTAAAGATGACTTCACACTCAGGAAAGGAAAGAGAAATACGGCGACAATTTGTTCCTTTTTCAAAAGTAGAAACGCCTCCTCCCGCCTCCTTCTTACTCTAGAAATCATGCTTGTTCACAGCCGTTCAGAATCGCTGTTAAAGTTTCCTGTCCAGAAGTAATTTAGCTCCAGCGCGTCAGTCAGACTTTCTTTGTGCCGAACTGGTCACTGATTCTCGTTTGAAATTGCAACAACTTTGTGCGAACAGCTCGAAAAAGCTGCTAAGAACCGCTGCATCGGTTTAGTAAACGGCGAACACTAGAAACGTACAGGATTTGACTGACAACGTGTTTATCAGGCCTCACACAGTTGATGGATTTGTTTTTTCATCTTACTTACAAGGCTGCTGCATGTCTATAATGATATTTTTTACTTTCCACACAACATTTCATATCCACATTTTCCTAACTCTCCACACTGGTTTGCGTAGTTTTGCATGTCAGCCTTTTTACGAGTTTTTACATAACACAACTCCAGGTCTGTTTGTGATGACGAAACATTAGAACATAAATCAGAAACGACTGTAACATGGGCCCCTTAATGTTATAGAGGGTTTTCCAAGGACAGAGAAATACGGCGATTATTTGTCCCTTTTCAAAAGTAGAAACGCCTCCTCCCGCCTCCTTCTTACTCTAGAAATCATGCTTGTTCACAGCCGTTCAGAATCGCTGTTAAAGTTTCCTGTCCAGAAGTAATTTAGCTCCAGCGCGTCAGTCGGACTTTCTTTGTGCCGAACTGGTCACGGATTCTCGTTTGAAATTGCAACAACTTTGTGCGAACAGCTCGAAAAAGCTGCTAAGAACCGCTGCATTGGTTTAGTAAACGGTGAACACTAGAAACGTACAGGATTTGACTGACAACGTGTTTATCAGGCCTCACACAGTTGATGGATTTGTTTTTTCATCTTACTTACAAGGCTGCTGCATGTCTATAATGATATTTTCAACTTTCCACGCATTTCATATCCACATTTGCCTAACTCTCCACACTGGTTTGCGTAGTTTTGCATGTCAGCCTTTTTACGAGTTTCGATGGCGTTCGCACCCACTTTTGCAGCTCCACTTTTGCATTCGCGCTTCACACCTCCGCAGACTAACGGAGCTCTGAGGGCAAGACCACAGTTCTGACCCCGAGACCGTCTCTGGTTCTCCGGCGGGAAAAGAACCTCCCGACCCTGAAGCGACTGCGGCGGCTCAGATGAACACGTCTGGAACAGGATGGGCCCCGGCGTGCGCGACCGTCACTCGTATTAAACAGACGAAGTGAAATACTGGTTCGAGTTGTAAAGTGACAGGGCTGACAGGCGGTTGACGGTAAAATTGCTTTGTGGCTTAGCGCTGTCACAACAAGTTCCAAAAGCCGCTGTTGCTAACTGCTTTACAATGCTCGCAGAAGAGGATTACACTCATGATCTAATGGAGTAATTATCTGTTTCACACCCAGAACTAAAGGGATGGGCCACCACATAAACAAATACAGCAAAAAAACATCCAAAATTACCTCTTGTGAGCTTTAAATCATGTTAGAATAGTGTTACGGCGTCAAAAACAGACCTGGAGTTGCGTTTTCTTTCATTCACATGTTTGACAGACTCTTTATTATCAGTCTGCCTCCATCTCCAAAGCCCAAAACGCTCTGTTCCACCTCGTGATGTCATAAAGCTGGAGTTTTCAAGTTAAATTTCTCTTTTAGTTCAGTACATTAGATTGTCTTTCTTATTTTAAGTGCAAAAAGTTTTCTTTCTTATTCGTTTAAATGTATTTTCATATTTTGAGTGCAAAAAACCCTGTTCCATTGGCAGATCATTTTGCTTTTTAAGTGAAATTTGCGAAAAGTTTAATCAAAAATTCTTAATTCAAATCATCTTAACGTGGCTAGATTTTATTTTTTGCAATAAATAAGAGTTCATTCAAGCAACATTCAATTTTGTTTCTAAATTTAAATGCAAAAAGATGTTGTTTTTCTTATTTTAAGTACAAAAAATCCTGTTCCATCGGCAGATAAATTTGCCTGTTACGTGAAATTTACTCAAATTTTAAAACTTTCTTAATTCAACTCGTCTTAAATTGGCTGGATTTGAGTTTTTGAGGCGCTGTAGAGAGCGTTTTTAGACGTTTCTGTAAAATATTGAGTAAGAGTGTTTCAGTTAACCGCCGCGTCCCTTCTAAACGCCGAGTACATTTAGATAAATATCCGCCGGCTCCAAATAAACGTGAGTCTAAAGTACGAACTGGAAAACAAAAGTCGAGCTGAACCGATTCTCACGTCGTCTCTACAGAAACTAAACTTAAAGCCACATGGTTCATTTGCATAAACTATAAGCGCTGAAAAAAACCCCCCCAAAAAAACAGCTTGCTCCTGCCCTGATGTGGTTGATGAACGTCCTCACTCCGCCTGCTCCACACTTCCTGAAGAAATTTTCACTCGCTAAAGAAATTTCTGCGTGTTGTGGGAGAGTTTTAATCACTTTCGGTAATTCAGATGTGGGAAACCGCAGCTCCGTAGGTGTTTTATTGTAACGTTTCAACATTTTCACTCATCTACGTCGGTATATTTGAACGCCGCGATCAGAAACGTCGTGTACAAATTTACGAAGCGCCTGCACGATTCACCAAATGAAATTCTGAGTGTTTTAGTGTCAGGTTCATGTCGAAACTCTGGAGGAACTTTACATGTTTTCTGTCTGTTTTTTAAACTTCTACATGGACCCGCTGGAGTCTGGAATAAAACTTGATCGTGCAGAATGTCGCCTAAATCATAGTCATGCTGGTTAAAAGAATTTGAGTCCAATATTTGATTGGAATTCTCCAGCTCAAAATTTGGTTTGTTAAAGTTTGTAAAGAGGATTTTCCAAAGAACGAGGCGCACAGCAACAGAACCACCTCCTCTTTACACAAAAAACCTTTACAGCCGCTGCTCTGTTGGTGCTGCTTCTTTTCTCTTTTACTATTATCAGAACTGTAGCCAAATTTACGTTTTTAATGACGTCGTTTATCCTAGAAAATAAGTTCTCTCCTCATCGCTGCACAGGACTTGTAAATACAACTAACGAACGACTAATACAACAAGCAGCAGCAAACGGACTTTTTCTTTGCATTAAAATCAGGTTTTCAGATACAGGATATCACATTTGTGTCCTGAAAAACATCTGTCGAGCTCTTGGAAATAAAGTACGTTTCCCGATGATGAGCAGAAGTTTCCTGTCCAGAAGTAATTTAGCTCCAGCGCGTCAGTCTTTAGACCCTCGTCTGCTTCAGTGACGCCATCGCTGGAATGAATCTCCTAGAATCTCCTTCGTTCGGCTTCGCTCCTTTTCCTCTTCTCTTCTCCTTTTCGGCGACCTCATAAACGGACTTTCTTTTGCGCTGAACTGGTCGTGGATTCTCGTCGTCGCCACAAACTTTGTGCAAACTGTGAGGAAGCTAAAGCTGGAAAAAGCCGCTAAGAACCGCCGCGTTGGTTTAGTAAACGACGTCAAAAAAAAAAAAAGAAAATCCTCCGCACAACCTTTAAGTGACTGAAACAAATAAACTGCTATTTTACAGTATGTTTTTTAAATTATTTTGCGTAAGAGCTGCAATTGTGTCGACGTTTTCACAGTTCGATGAGTAAAATTGGAGTTTTTTGTATTAACTTTGCGCAAAATTTGTGAACTTTTTGGTCACCGCCACAATATAACTTTTGTTTTTCTTGGAATGAATCAATTTTAAATATATCGCATTGAATCTAAAGTCAATCGTATCAAAAAAAGTATCATAACGGCAACTTCTTAGCCCAAGTAATATCAGATTTTTAAAGCCGAAACACTCCTGACGGTTACTCAAACTCCTTTGGCAAGTTGGACACTTTTATTTCGTGTATGTCGCTAATGAATCAAAGTGTATGTAATATTTTGAGCTCCAAACTCCTCTAAATAAATGTGAAGTGTGTTTTTACTGGCCCCGCACCCGTCTCCAGCACCTCCATCACTCTGCTCCAGATACAAACGTACGTGAATATAAATATTTGCACTTCCATATGTGTAATATTCTAACAGAACCTCCCCGGAGACAGATGCGTTTTAGTTATAGTTTTATTACATGGGGTTTTTTTGCGTTCATAAATATTAAAAACAAAAATAGAAACGGCTCGGAGACGTCGCGGTCGCGTTTCAGCCGAAGTCCTGATAGGTCTGAGCGATGGAGCGTTCGCCGATGTGGAGCCGCAATGGATCAAAACGGAAGCGAACGTTCAGGAGTTTTTCCAGAACTTTCTGCGTCGTGAAACGGAACGAGCTCCGAGCCGAGTGAGAATCGTCCTGTTTCCTTCTCAAAAACAGAGCTGGAGTCGTGTTTGTTTCATTCGCACATGTTTGAGTTGCACCTTATTCTTAGTCTGACGATATAGAAGAATGAGAAGTTCGGACGTCAAGTTTTTGAAGCGAAGAACTTAGAGGAACATCCCACTCACCATCGTGAAATGTGAGATTTATTCAGACCTACTACATCGTTTCATCAGCAGGATGGAAAAAAAAACGAATTATTTTTACTCAGTTACTATAACTGAGTCGTTTTTGCAATTTTTAAAGTAGTTTTTAAGTAAAAATCGGTCATTTTACCTTAACTCAAGCACATTCTGACCCTAGTATTTTACTTCATTACACTGGATCCCGCCCTCAATACTGGAAATCAAACTATTTTTTCCATTATTTGCTGTGTAGGCTCGTGGGCGGAGCCTCGTACAGAATCTAAATTAGTGAAACATAAAGGGGGTTTGAATGGGGCTCGGGGTAGATCACTGGATTACTCAAACGTGCAGGGAAGACTCGAAAACCTCTTCAGTTAAGTTTTTTGGTGCACAGCAAAAACTGAAGGGTTAAAATTTCAGAGTAAAATATTTCTGATTTGTTTTTAACACAAAAAGTGTAATTTTAACTATTTGAAAGTTAAATGGGGGTTCAACTTGGGGGTTATTTGAAATAGCTGAAGTCAATTCAACTTTCTCTAGTGTTAATTCAACTTCTTCTAGTGTTAATTTGGCACCTTCCACTCACCACTTCAAATTTCTGTGAGAGAAGAGCAGTTTGAACCAGTTTTGTTCATAATTTTATGTTAAATTAACTAAAATAAAGTGTAAAAATAAAAGACATCTATGTGTTGTTTAGTTAAATCAGGATAACTCTACACAGTGTTATCTGTTTACTCTCAGAACATGAATTTAACTCTTGATTTTGGGGTTAAACGGGAACTTTGGTCGAGTGTTACTTAATTAACATTTCCACATATGTTAAATTAACTCCAGAATAGATTGAACTCATATAAACTCTGAGAAAATGTTAAAACTTCTGTGTGACTTTTTGCTGTGTGACTGAACAACATAAGAACATAGAAAAGAAGAAGTTTGTAGAGTTTGTAGAGTCTGATGTTCTGTTTTGATGATTTGAACATTCAGAGGGATTTTTTTATTTTATTTAGATATGAGAAAATTATTCAGTCGTATTTCAGTTTTGATTCTCGTGTGTTTGTTTAACCCTGGATTGTCCTTGTGAAAAATATCTCATTGTGATTTTTCGGACGAGCTCTGCAATTTGCAATTTAAGTTTTAAGATCACATTTTAAACATGTCCTTGAGAACTGACAAGGAACTGAACAGACTTAAACTACACAGAGTGAAAAGTGGCTCAGAGAATCAGTTTTAACATTTTCTCAGGGTTTATATGAGTTCAATCTGTTTTAGAGTTAACTTAACATTTTTAGAAATTTTCATTAAGTAACACTGGACCAAAGTTCCTGTTTAACCCCAAAATCAAGAGTGAAATGAACGTTTTGAGAGTAAACGAGCGTCTTTAAGTCTGTGACCTTTGGCCTTTGGTGCTTTTCCGATGCTTCACAGAGTCACGTTCACAAACACAAAGCAGCCGTGTCATATTTTACACTGGTTTATTTCGCTGAGCTGTGGGTGTAAGGTGCGGTTTAGTTGCTGGTGAGGATCTGGTCCATCCAGGAGCGCAGGGCGGTGACACGGGCGTACACCCCGGGGATGGTGGGGGTGCAGGTGCCGCTGCCCCAGGACACGATGCCCACCAGGGTCCAGGCTCCAGACTTCTGACACACCAGGGGACCACCGGAGTCACCCTGAAACACAACGCAGCAGCACAACGTTTATGAGCATCTGTGAAAAACTACAAAAACTAAGCTTGAGGTTACACATGTTTTCAAAATGTTTAACCGTAATATAACTGTATTTTCACTGAGTGACGCAAACAGGAGCGCGACACTGTGGGAAACACTGGACTTAACGTTTCAGACGTCAAAACTACATGATCCACAAGTACAAGTGCACGGAACCAAGCAGGACGAGTGTGTGTGTGTGTTTAAGTGCACTTCTGTGTGTGTTTGTGTGTTTTAGTGCACTTCTGTGTGTGTTTGTGTGTTTAAGTGCACTTCTGTGTGTGTTTGTGTGTTTTAGTGTATTTCCGTGTGTGTGACTAGGCTAAGTTAAATTAACACTAGTAGAAGTTGAATTAACACTAGGGGGAGTTGAATTAACACTAGTGGAAGTTGAATTAACTCCAACCATATCAACTCAAATAACCACAACATGAACCCCTATTTAACTCTCAGAGAGTTAAAATTACACTTTTTGAGTTAAA
>KN495978.1:0-11768 GCA_000787155.1 Scartelaos histophorus
AAAGCGGGACAGGTGGTCACCCTAATCGCAACACTTGACATGGGAAGGTAGGCAGTGAACTGGTGCAGCTTTTATTTTACTGTTGCAAACTTGTCAAATTGGAAGTAGTGCACCAGTCCTGGTCCTGGGACCAGACATAAGTCCTGGGACTAAACGAGCAGGCAGCGGCTGATAAAACAGTGAAGTCCTTGTGGCCAGAGCTGCAGCTCTGCAGGCTTGAGGTGGCTCACCCTCGCACTCATCCATCTGCTCTGGCTCACACTTCTCCTTTAAAAACAGAACAAAAGTGCTTGTCATACTAGTCACCGGAGGATCATTCAACATTACACAAATAACAGACTGATGAGAAATATGTTTAAATCTGAAATATTTGTTTGACAATTAGCCATACGCATTTCCTTTCAATAAATTAATATCACAACTTCAGTGGATAATTTAAACTGTTGAACTAAACCGTTATTGTAGAGCGCCTGTCGTCCTGCATGTAAAATAACTGATTTTAAAATGCTGCACAAATTGGTTTAAGGACTATTTATTGTGGGGGAAAGATCAATATGAATAAACAAAGGGTTGAAAGATTTAATAAATGGTCTACTCTTTCAAAATAAATACAATTGGCTTTGTCAATTCAGACACAAAGCACTTGTAGAGAATAAAACTGCTCATAAATATAATTATCTTTAAATAATTAGAATTCAGTCCAAAAATGTGGCCAATGAAGCAGTTGTTACACTATACTACCTACCTCTACTTAGTTGTGTAATATCATTTTCAAATGTTAAGTTATGCACCATTATAAAATATAAAATGTTTTAAACATTTTTAATTTGGTCAATTTCCTCATGTGCAATGTATTTAACTTTAACTGTTTTTGTTTTGTTTTCCCTTGCATAATCTGTTCTGTACAGGAACCATTTCCCACCTGAGGACTTGGACGGGTTCTCAACCAGCAAAAGAGTTGTTTTCTTACCCTTCTCAAGAGGATATGTTTACATAAAAGTACAAGTTTGTTTCATATGAAAGGAAACATGACACGAGACAATACATTTTTTTAATTTATTTATTTTTTTACATCAAAATGACTTTGTAAAATTATTAATGCTGTTCTGAATGAACTGTAATGCAGTCCAGAGAGACCAATAACAGCAATAATATTAATATTAATATTAATAATCCCTCATTGACAAAGAGACCGTAAGTGCACTAAATGTTTTACATTCACATTTTGTTTTTGAAGGGGTTTAATGTACCGTGGTTACGTGCAGTAGCTCATACACTTGTTCAAAATATTTTGTAATTTGTGTTTTGATGTGGAAATGTATGCACTGTGGGAGACATTTAAAACAAAAAGAAAAGGTCATTTTCATGTTCTCTGGTTGCAAATATAAAACAGTAAACTATGGAGCTTTTCATGTGCACCACACACAGAAGATGATTTCAAACCTGAATTATTTGTTCTTCAGACATTCCATCTCCTGTTGAATTCTCATAAATAGACAACAGTGACTTGTCTGAAAACATTTTTTTTGTCTGAATAACCTCTGGAGGATTTGTCAAAAGCAGTTTTCAACTTTACTCAAGTTGATGTTGATTTCCTGGTACCAGCTGTTGCACTTAATGTATGACTAACAGATCTACAGAATCTTACAAAGTGCATTGTTGCCTGTGACACAAATTTCAACTTATTATGTGAAAAAAGGCCAAATTGATTACAATTATAATTATTTTGTGTGTGCTTCTTTGCACACACAATCCAACTGAAGCCACCTTAGAAAAAAATGGACCCCTATCAATTACGAAGAAAAGAGAACCTACTATAGGAAACATGTCTGTGTAGTTGAACCAGGAGAATATGTTTTGGACAGGAAAAATGTAAAGTCTTTTCAGTATGTATTTCTTTTGAAATCACTGCAACATTTGTTAGGTTGTGATGCTATATTACTAAATACTACACATTTGAAGATAAAATATAAACAATCACAGAGTTACAATAAGGTATACAAGTCACCTTGGGATGAACATGTGTCTCAACAACAGAACATTTTCTCAGAGAACTTGGCAATGTCATTGTTTCTATACATTGATGGATTTGAGGTCTGTAATCCTTTTTGGACTTCAAGCAAAATGCATAAAGTTTCTGCTCTGTATTGAATTTGGGGAAACGTGCCAGGTTGGTTCCCACACTGCACTGTCCTCCATACAGTTGGCAGCCTTAATCAATAGCAATGACTTAAAACTTATGGCTACAGCAAAGTATTGAAGCCCCAAATAATGATCTACTGATTTTAGATTTTAGAGGAGTCAGGTGTTTTTGTGCAAAGGTTGGGGAAAGTACTAAAAGGAACATTGTTATGTGTTGTCGCTGTCAATCTCACGGTGGGTTTGTCAAATGTTTTGTCCGCAATATATATATATGTGCAGTTTCTGTACAGGTGAAAGACAAGATTTTCACACAAAAGATGTTGCCAGCGATAGCTTTGTTTTATGAACAGAAACTGATCACAACATCAAAAAAACATTGGGGACAGTTCCTTAAGCTCTTGTCAACAAGGTAAATGTACTGTATTGTACTGTGTAGTGTAGAAGTTCAAATTCCTTTAGCTGTTTTTGGTTAAGGGGAAGTGTGTACATTCACAACATGTTTTCCTCGTGGCATTGTACATGATTTATTTGAGGGTGTAGTGCAGTTGAGATAGCTCTGACTTTAAATGTTCTCATTGGCAAAAGGTATTTCTCTTTGGCATCACTGAAGGTAATTGTTGACTGATCAATCAAATCGATCACATCCACCATCGACTTGCTTATACCAACAAATGCTGTGTGATGTTCAGAAGTCTGGTAAACATTCATTTGCAACACTTGAACACTTTAATAGTCCATAAGAGCAGAGGCACACACACAGTTGCCATCACTGAATGCTCTCATTTCAGTTTGGAGACACACACTTTACACATAGTTGGTAAATCGCACGGCCACAAACTGCACAAGCTCATTGTCAGTTTATGCTCAGTTTAGCATCTGCAATGATAACTGATGCCCTTAGCTGAAGAAATTATCTACTTGAGTCTTCATACCCTGATCTGGAGGTTGGTGGTTCGAATACCACTCTCAAAATAAAAACAAATTAAAAATTAAAAAACATTGGTTGAGTGGCCAGATCCACTGACCCACAGGTTGGTGATACAATTCCAGTCACACAGATGAATGCTGTCATTGTGTCTTGGACAAGACACTTAACCCTCCCTGCCCCTAGTGTGTGTTTACACAGGTGTATGAACGGGTTTGTGAATGGGTCCTTGATGTAAAGTGCTTTGAGTGCCTTGAAGGTGGAAAAGTGCTGTATAAAATGTGGCAATATGCCATTTACTTGAATACTTGATGTAAACTCTTTATTTAGTCTCTATACTTTTTGTGCCTGAATGTGTGACAGTGTTGGAAACTATGCAAAATATAGATTCTACAAAATAATCTGCCATGTACATAATACAGAGGATGTTTGCATATCTGACTCTGTGAACCCGTTTGTAAAGACGTCGGCTTCTCCTGATTTGCCTCACTTCTCAGAACTCATTCAACTCAAGAGCTCCATACTTGTCTTTTGTTGCTCTTCTAGTCTATTCCTGGCATACTGTGCTCCATTGTATTACAGCATATTCACGTGTTTAGGGTCAGCAGTTGGCATTTGGCCTGCTTCTGTATTTGGCAGAGGCTGAACACTGAGGCAGGTCAGGGATGCAACTCATTTGAAAATAAAACAGAACATAGCTTTAACATTTCAGTTAGAAAAGAGAGGATGAATCCTCTTGACAGCTTTTAATGGATGTCAAGTGAAACAATGTGTGCTGTTGGGAGATTGGAATGTTACTGTGGAGAGGCTTATTATAGCTCAGAGCAGAATATTACGATCATGTGCAAGTTCACTTCTGCTGGCAAGTTGAAAAAAAATATTGTAAGAAATAAGAGTCAGGGGGTTTAGGGCACTCTAAAGTCCCATTCACACATGCAGCCTGATCCAGGAATTTACCTCAATTTTCGTCAGAAAAGGATAAGACTATGAGGCATTTCCTCAGATAAATATCATGCATATATGCGCTTTGGTGTGGAAAAACAAGAGGAGCACCACCTTTTGTTTACCTTAGTTACAAGCTCAGTTTGATGGGTAATGTAGCCAAAAGTATTCCTCTATCTGCCAATCCAATGTCTCTTTAATTAGGCCAAATTATGCCTGAATGTATTGTATTCAATAT
This sequence comes from Scartelaos histophorus, assembly GCA_000787155.1. Taxonomy (NCBI): domain Eukaryota; kingdom Metazoa; phylum Chordata; class Actinopteri; order Gobiiformes; family Gobiidae; genus Scartelaos; species Scartelaos histophorus. The sequence goes on from KN495978.1 coordinate 4,248, forward strand.
TTTACCAGGCAGCTCAGTAAAGGACATATTCTCATTCACTGTGATAACCTGGCCAAGAAGTACAAAAAACAACACACATGAATGAATGAATGAATGAACGACACCCAAAGTGCTTTACAGAGTAGTATTCATTCACTCCACACTTGTTGGTGGTGTAGCTGAAGCCACGGTCAAACTGGCAATCTGTACGTTCTGGAAAACTCCAGAACGGCCGTCGGCCGTGGCCCCATGTGACAGACACAGAGACGCAAAATATAAACTCGGGATATAGCAAAATGAGACTTTATTACTCACTTCTCACATTTCATCTACATTATCCATATTATTTGTCACATTGTTGACATCTAGTCCACAAAAGAGCGCTGTTAATCCAGTTTAAAGCATTCTTTAAAAGTAAAAAGGCGAGACAGATCCTCACATGTATTTGTTTACATCCACACAGCGCAGGAGTGGAAATGAAGCTGCAGATTAGCGATAGTGTCTCTACTTCCTGTGGACTTTATCTCTGGCCCCTGGTACATGTGTTCTTACTGAACCGTTTCGGTACAGGACGTTCGGTTCGGTGCAGGGCTGAGCACAACTGAGTGGGCGCAATTTATGTGTGTTTATATAGACCCTGTCTGAACCAGGTCTAAACAATCATAATTATATACAGTATCTGACAAAAGTCTTGTCGCTTATCCATTTTGTAGAAACAAATTATGGTCAATATACTTATTAATTATTAATTATTACTTATTAATTAATTAGCTTCACTGAAGAAAGATTGATAATTTAATGAACACAGAAAGGTCATATTTTGGCGAGACAAAAGTCTTGTCGCCTCATTTGTGATCAGTTACTGATCAATCACTTAGTGGGTGTGTATAAAAAAAAAACCCAGCACACCAGACCTTCACATCAACTGCAACTTGACCTCTGACAACATGCCTAAGATCCACCCTGAGACCAAAGCGTTAATTATCAAGAGGCTGAAGACCAGATCCACTGCTGAGGTGGCTGACACCTTCAATGTGTCTCAGCGTCAAGTACAAAGAATAAGAAAAAGACCTGAAAAGACTGGAGATGTTTTTGACAAGCCCAGGTCCGGCAGATCCTGCAAGACAACTGCTCGGGAGGACGGTTTGTTGATTCAAAAATCCAAGGCCGGCCCCTTTTCCACTGCAGCAGAGCTCCACCAGGCCTGGTCACCTCAAGTCCCTGTGTCAACCAGAACAGTTTGTACAATTCTGTCTCCAAATGGCCTCCATGGTTGAATCAGTGCACAGAAACCAGCACTAAACAAAAGGCAATTAAAAACCGTGTGGCATTTGCCAAGGCCCACAGCTGCTAAAAGGATGGACACTGGAAAAGTGGCAGAAGGTGGATTTCTCAGATGAATCCTGGGAGGCATGTAAGACGCTTTCTTTGCTATTCCTGATGACTTCATCAACAATTTGTATGAATCATTGTCGCTCCACATGGATGCAGTCCTTCAAGCTCATGGAAGATATTAAATATGGATCTCACAGCACCACTACTTAATTTACTGATTTTATGCAACATATTTTTGCATTTGAAGTAAATTATTTGTTCAATTTTCTGTAGGTTATAAACTTTAGTTTCTAGAAAATGGATTAGCAACAAGAGTTTTGCCAGGGGTTGTATAATAACTTATAAGTATTACCAAGCAGAACTTTGCATGTATGTATTTAATTTTCCCATTTGCATAATGTTAAAATAAATTATTGGTTTAATAAACACATATTGTACCAAAAATGAAGGAGGAGGTATGTACTGAACCATTATTTTCATGACAACATTTCAGTGATTTAGCCGTTTTTATTAAGTAAGCCCATTGAGGGCCTAATTATGGGCCTCTTTTTGGTCCCAGTCCCAGGGCAGCTGCAGACTGACAGAATCAAGTCACCACCAAGACTCCTACATGCTAAACTTTCTTACTACTCTATGTGGGTGACATGTCTTGTCTAAGGACACAGTGACGGTGTTTGTCACTGTGGCACCTGGAATTCCCTGTGATCTACCGTTCCAAAACCTAACCAGGCCCAGTCCTGCTTAGCCTCAGAGATCTGATGAGATCAGGCTTTGACGAGGAGATCAGGCTTTGACGAGGAGGTCAGGCGATAGTGGAAATATGTTTAAACGAGGCTTAAGATTGAATGCAGCAGGATGCTCAGGTGGAGGTCAGGATCCGGCGCTCTAAGCAATGAGTCAGTGCTTCTTCTACTATCTACTTTTCTGACTCATATCCACCACCTACTGGTAAAAACAAATATATTAAACTTACAGATGGTAGCTTCAATGTGCCTGTGATATGTTGTAAACCTCTGCGGGCTGTATGCTGCAGACAGTGACAGTACCACACAGACCTGTATGTGCACCAGCATGTCTCATATTTCACACATTAGAGTCCATCCAGGCGCAGGCACATTATCATACACCAAGGGAGCTCTTCTGATGTTATTTCATACACAGCTCTGTCCAAAATTCACTCTGCGTATGAGAGTACTGTCCCTCAGCACACAGACTGTTTACAGACGTGCTCTCCCACTGAGAACATTTGAATTTGACAAAACAACAGTGATTTTGAGCTGCTCTTGGTCAGGCCTGCCTTAGCTGCTGTGAGACAAGAGTGCTAACCATGAAGATTTCATCCAGGTTAGACTTCTATAAATACGTAATTACTGCAGTAGAATGCAACTGTGGCTCTTCAGTCCCCTTGCCGAACAGTTTTAGTGATTGGCTTGTTTGTGGGATCCGAATCTTTTAGATCCATTCATGTCAAAGAGCCGTTCAAAAGACCGGCTCTTTTAACATAACTGAATCCAGGAAAAACAACAAAGCTCACATCTGTTTAAATGCTTCAAACTGGAAGGAGGAGTGTGTTTACTTTTTGAAATAAAAAACTAAACTAAATTTAACATTGCACTACATGAGATTTGGGTCCATTCATGTTAAGGAACTGTTCGAAAGAGCCAACTCCTTCCCAAATGTATTATTACTAAACTGTTTGACTGTAACACTATCTGAAACAAGAGAACACAGTTTCAGTCCCTGTACCCCTAGGGGCCCATGAGCTTTTAATAGGTGGTGCTTGGAATGATTTCATAATAAGTCAAATGGTAAAAACCGAATAGCCTATGAATATAAAATGTACTTTGAAAGATAATTACACATCCTGGTGAAGATTTTGTATGAGAATTTACACATAAATACATAAAAACTAGAAAAAATATATAGTAATAATGACATATTGGTGAATGTGTTTCTAAAAACCCATAACCTGAGCTAGGGAGCACTCTGAGGTTTAGACAAAGCTTAGGGGGCACAGTAGAGCACCAATCACAGCTCCTCTCCTTTATAGAGTGTGTAGCTTTGTAATTCTGCATACAAATGTGCCATTTCTTAGTCCTCTATGTTCTTTTTTTTTCTTAGTTTTTGTTTTGACACAAACTGACCATGGGTACGTCTGGATGGATAATTCACCTGTCAGTCACACTCATAATACAATTTACCTTTATAGACCTTTATATATTTGTGCTGTAAAAGCCTGTGATCTTGGCCAGACAGGGAAAAAAAATAAAAATGGAAAACCCCAGAGCGACTGCGCTAACTCTCTTATTCATCTTTGTAGTACAAGGAGGCATTATTGGAATGGGATTACAATCATAATTCTGCTCATGTAATATAAGATAACCTCCATGGATCATTTTTGCTGACAAACCCTCAGTGGCAGAAAATAAGATTAAACAAAGTCACACATGAGCACGCTGGGGACATAATAAGGCATTAGTAATATTCATAAATAAACAGTGGTTTTCTCAGATGTAATTAGAGCGAGAGGGCTGTGTGACAGGCCAGCAGCACAGGCTCAGTCTAATCCTGGTGCGTTCAAAGACGCAGGAGTGAGGGAACTGTGAGCGCCCGGGGAACTCATTTACTGCAGCTCCTCGTATATGCGCGGCTTTGGATACATCAACAAATGTACAGCAGCTTTCATCATACGTGGTGTGTGTGGCATCTCTTCCTCCAGTCCTCCTATAGCTCCATGATGCAGAACAGACCTCCTCCCCCAGGGGGCACTCCGGGGTGCCCTTAATCCACAATGTCAACTTTCTTAACTGGCACAAACACGTCCTCAAGTTTGTCATTATAGTCATACATGATGAACATGGCATTTAATGCCCAAGTGTTCAATAACTCACCAAGTTTTTCCATTGCATTTGAATGATTCCAGAGCCACTGTTGTTATAAAATGAGAGATAGGTTAGTGGGTAGTCCATAGGGACTGAAGTGATCACGTAACTCCAGTTGCCACAGTAACTTTTAAGCTTCTGTTGCTATTGCTGCATTCTATTGAATGCAGGTAGTTGATAAATCCAAGTTCTCTCGACATCCATTGTAAATGCGTTCCACTGCAACAGTTGGGGAATATATGGATGCCCGAGAAAGCTTAATGATCATCCGACTATCCACCGAACTAGCTCACGCTCGTGTCCCTCATCCTGTGCAGAGATGAGGAGTGAACTTATTTTCTAGAGTAAATTACTTTATTAAGAATGTAAATGTAATCTAAGATTTTTGTTTTACTCTCACACTCACACCTTCATTATAACTCTGAGTATAACTCGTTGCCGTTATTGTAATAGTAAAAAAGAATAAGAGCAACACCAACAGCAAAAGCTGTAAAGGTTTTGGCGTAAAGAAAAAGCGGGAGCTGTCGGGAAGGTGCACAGCATTTGAAAAAAGGACAAACTGTTGCTGTACTCCTCGTTCCTTGGAAAATACTCTATACCACCTTTAATCCAATTTAAAGTGTTCTTTAAAAGTAAAAAGGTGAGAGTTCCTCACATGTGTCTGTTTCCATCCACACAGCGAGCGTGTGTGTGAGCGAGGCTGCAGATTAGTGATAGTGACTCACACACACGACACTTTATCAACAACTTTCTGTGCATTAAATATCCTGTATCTGAAGTATTGCACCACATTTCACACATAACAATAACACAGTTTAGTTAAACTAGTGCAGAGCTCTGATCTTTTGGACATGTAAGAGTCTCAGAGCAAATGGTTTTGCTGTAGACAGGAAACAGGAGATGCCATTGCGCTGACAACTGTAGTCTGTGGTCCGCAGACATGTCCTACCGCAGTCTCTGCAATCAAATTTAAAATCTCATAAGATTCTCCTTGGGTGGTGCGCTTTTTGTCACATGTTTAAATATCATTTAACACATCTCAATCTGTGTATTTTAAAAATGTGGAGGGCTGTATCTATTATTAAACAATGCACCTACTATATAAAGAGATCTTGTTAGCAAGTGATATTTCATGTCTTTTAAATAGCTCTTTTTGCTGTTTCAGTTTTATCTACTGACCCAGGGTTGTACATGTTGATTTGTAATTGTATGTACAGAATATTTTATTGTAATGGATCCTTTGAAGACAAGCTAGTTACTACCATTGTAGCACCAAATGAAGATCCATATAAATAAATACCCAAACTGGCCGACACTGTCCTCCTACAGGAGTCATGAGTCCTATTGGTGCAGGTTTACTATTAAGTCCCCTGCACTGTATATGTACTGTATATTTACTGTATATGTAGTGTATATATGTAGCAGTATAGCCTGCAAGCGGGCTCTGCCACTCGAGTGAAGTCTAACTATTGGTTAGTGGTGAAATTGGTCAAGCTATAAAGCGCTCCCTTTTCGTCCCCTCGCCCTCTGACCTCACGCTCTTACGTCCGGGTCCCGTTGTTGACGCTGCTTATTCACCATTCTCAGGTAGTATCGCAGATTCAATGTAAAGTTCAGAATTCAATAAGGTCTGTAGCTCTGATTATTTGTTTTATTTAGTGCTTGGACCGTGTTAGTTGCGGTGTTTGTGTGCCGCCCGTCAGATACAGATGTGTTTGTGTGGCAGGATATCGGACCTCCAAGCATTTGCTTGGTTGTACAATCGGGGGTAATGTGCCTTTTTACTTGACAGGTTTTTAGCCTGGGAGTTGAAGTGCACTGCCGTCGCTTTGCTTTTCCTTGCCTTGTTATACCTTTTCTTTGTACTGGTCTTCTCTGGATATTGGACTGGATATACAAACAACGTTGGAACACTGAAACTATCTGTCAACTTCTGGAAAGTGTCACAATGAAGCAAGTTATGGAAAATGTGTAAATAAATTATACCTTTGATACATGTACATTATGCCTCTACCCATCAACAACAAACCTGTGTGCCTTTTTTATATTAAGTGTATTTCCCCAAACTAGATTTGGGGTGGCGTTGTTGTCACTAAATTTCTGTAACTTCTGCTAAGTCCGCTAAAACCTCCATTCACCCCTCTGGGATTGCCACATATACACTGTATATGTACTGTATTTGATTGTGCAGATGTGTTGTCTCCAGAAGCAGCTCTCATCAACAGTGCGTCTGTGTTCATCATGTCTGTACTGACCTTCTGTAGGAGCCCTCACACTCACACTGTTCCATGTGGAGATCTTGTGTATTAGAGGGGCTGGTTTGTCTCTTTAGACAAAGTTCAGATCTGAAGAAAACTGTCTACCAAAGCCTATCCTTAAAGACTACATATGATGGTATGAGTATTGCAACTAGCTCTGAGATGGGTTGAATTTGGAGTGATTTTCCATTCTCACTTCTTTCTACCAACTTTGTTCTCCACTTACATTTTCTTAATTGGTGATACATGTAAGAATCAGCAGTGTCACGTAGGCATTTTTTATTTTTTTTTCTTAACTATTCCGCTACTCACTAGCTTGATACGCAGTTATCCACAGGAGGTCCACAGCATGCGACACACTGTTGTGACGCTGTTCAGTTCAATGTCAGCACCCATTGGGCACCACAGTTTTCTAATGCAGAAGGTAGTGGACTTGTTTTTTTTTTTTTTTAAATGTGATTTTAAAACAATTTTAAGATTTAAAATGTGAAAATTATGACACAAGAGTCCAAGAGTGCCATATCTTATAACTACATCGCAGACACAAGCACAATATGTCTGCTTTAATCCATGCTGTCCCATTTAGATTTATAAACAGTAAATAAACAAGGGTTTGATGCAGAAGTATGTCATGGTGCATCTGTCTCACAAAGGTTCTTACAGTTCCTGTTCTTCGTTTCCATTTGTGCTTGCACAGAGCTTCTGTATAATGAGCTCATTGACACATGATGAGCGTACGTGCAGCTCCCACATAAAGAGCAGAGCCAATCACACATGGAAATGAATGCAGAGACGAGCTCACTCTGAAGGAGGCCTCAGCACACACAGCACACGGCCGGGTGCTCAGAGACAAGCACATCTGTCATTTTCTGTTGCTGTTCCATTTCTTGTTGTCATTAATAACCATCTTAGTGAGCTTTTAATGAAAAGCTATAGTCAGTCTTATGTCAGTAAAAATATGTGGTTTGGATAAAGAAACAAATTATTATTGGTTATGATAAATGACACTGATTATTTTTTTTTTTAAAAGAAAATCATTTTACTTTGTATGGTAAAATAAAATCCAA
>KN495979.1:1528-23372 GCA_000787155.1 Scartelaos histophorus
AAAAAAAAAAAAAAAAAAATCTCAAAAATGTCAGATACAACTTTATAACTTTAAGAGGACGATGCTGAAACTGGTCATTTCTACTGGTTACTAGAACTAAACTCGCTGTGCACAATAATCTGCAATATTAGTTTTAGCTGCCCCCATCTGTATTAAATAGTATTGGCCAAAAGAATGTTGTGATGTCATGTGATGTCATCTGAAATCCAGCAGTAGAACAGTAACATGAAGTGAATGAGTGGAGTTGGACAAAATGCACTTGGACAAAGTGCCTGTATTGATTTTTGGGGCACATTTTGGAGTGGTCTCCATGTCCTGATGTACCCCTCGGCAGTGGAAAGCACCCTCACCGCACCCCGACCCGAACAGGCCTAGAACAGACAGCCTTTGTCTATAAAACAACTCATCCTTTCAATAGAATAACAGTAAATCCTTGATAAATATCCCATTGGCGTGTATAGTGTCCCGCCTTCTAAAGTACAGATTCCATGTTCTCGCAGTACTCGTGGTCCTCCAGGCTGTAGATGAACTTGGTACGGTCCACGTTGGGCGGTCCGTCGCTGAGGGAGGGGTAGAACTGGGCGGGGCTTAGGTGGCTCTCCTGCCCATGTATGTACTTCCTATAGTTTTTGCGCAGACAGTACCAGGTAGTGGCGTAGAGCAGGAAGGCCACACCCTTCAGGATGATGGCGAGGCTCACGTAGAGGTGGCGGTAGGTGACGTTGTCGTAAAGGAGGCAGGCCCCGTTCTCGCCGCACTCCGAGCTCCAGAACAGGCATGTGGAGTCGATGCCTGCGCCAAAGATCAGGGGAGGGGGGATGAAGCCTGGAGAGAGAGACGCATGTTTCAAGAGGGAGAAACACAAAATCACAGTGTTTTAATAGCATTGTTTACTGCTTTACTGTTAACTGTTGGCAATTTCTGTGCCAACTCACTGTTCCTCCTCCAGACCCCTCCACTTAATTAATCAGCTATGAACTCAAAATTGCAGCTTTGAAATGTGGAATGAGGGAGTTTAATCCTACTGCTTACCCAGCAGCCGCAATAGCAGGAACAAGACTCCAAGTGCATAGGATTTGAGTTCAGGGCTCACGGTCCTGGGAAGGAGAAATGCAAATTTTAAATTATAAAACACTATGGCTCCTGTCCTTATTGTTCATCATTCTGAAACCCATGAATAGCACAGACAGTTTGGCATGACTGCCATAGAGAATTTGTCAGTTTTGCATAAAGCCTTTAACTTTTTACACCAATATTAGTGGAGTTGTGGCCGACTAAACTATAGATATGCCCTTTGCACTGATTAATCGACTAAACCGGAGTGTGATTATGTTGCTGGCAATAGCTTTCGAATTTTAAGAATCTTGCACAGAAAAAAATATTAGCTGTCCAGAGAAGTACTAATAAACAACACCTTTAGAAATGAAAAGGCAGATTTAACTGTCCAGTCACTCGCAGAACTCTACCCAACTCACTCTATGCATTCTCCTTTCTGCTGTAATCTGTAAATCCTTATAATCATACGAACATAATTAGTCAAATGGTAAAACATAATATTGACTACAACACTGTCAACCAAATAATCAACTAACTAAGGGACAAAAGGACCACAGCCCTAAATTAAACCTGAATGGCCAAATATTATAGTTTCTTTTTTGATATGTGGCCAGCCTTTTATAATCAGTAACTGTTGTTGTGATCCTGCACAGCTGTAGATGTGTGAGGAGAGCACAGATCAGACTAGTGTGTGTGTGTGTGTGTGTGAGAGGACAGATCATACTAGTGTGTGTGTGTGTGTGTGTGTGTGTGTGTGTGTATCAGACCTGATCAGTATGATGACAGAGGGCGTCTGTGCCATAGCTCCCACCAGGCTGCACACACAGATGATACAGAGAAAGATGAGGAAGGCCTCCCGACAGCCGGGGGCCGGGCACTTCCCCGCCATTGCTGTGGCCGCCTCAGGGAGCGCAGACACACAGCTACAGCCGCTCAGGTTCTGCACAGGGACGACATAAGGACTCATGTTACACACAACAGTCACACATGTTCTGTGAGGGCTTAGAATGGCATGTACAGTTTGTAGATACACAGTTATAAGGTGTAGAAATAATCTGATGCCATTATACTTTTCTTACTTTTTCCTCTTGTCTGCATGGAGATGTTATTGCTTTTCTTGGAATGGGTTAGTTTCAAGATATTTTTTTATTAAATAGATTGTTAATGTTCCTCTGTGGAACATTACAGTGAAAGAAGTAACATCGTTATGGAGACATGCAAGTGGAAAAATCATAAAGAACTTGGTACAGGTTTCTTTTTAGCTATAGTCTGGTAGTGGTTTGGAAAAGGTTATAGTGGAGTGCAGTCAGCAGAGGGGGCTGCTCCACACAAAGGGCCATTGCAGTGACAGTACTAGTATGTAATGACTGTTTTACCTGGGGGTGCTGTCACAGGGAGAACAAGCACACTGACAGTGCCCCAAACCACCCAAACCACAAACACACAGGGCCTTTGCAGTACTATAATGTACTTTGGCCTGTTTTACCTGGGCGCTATCAGAAGTCTGGCCGCGGTCAGAGGCGGTGCACCCGGCGAAGCAGGAGGACAGGTATGTGACCCCGTTAGAGCCACAGACCGGGCTGATGGAGGAGATGAAGCAGTGACACTGGGACAGACATGCTGCATCAGGCTTCTCTCCAACTCTCAGAGTCCTGAGGAGAGGTACCACACAGAGGTCACAACACTTACAACTTACAACACCTATTCCACACTAGGATTGCAATGAGTCATTTTGCACTGATCAGAGCTGGCCCTTTTGAAAGTCTTAAAATAGACACATTCCATTATCTGCTTTGTTCACAAGATTACACTGCACACTTTAAATAGCTCTTTTCTAAAATGAGTGATACTTATGTAATTCTAAAATCTGATATTACATGATATATGGACCACCTCATCTACCTAAGATTCTGTTGGCATCAGTTCCAATAGAAGTTGCCAGCAAATGCAAACATTGCCTTTTCTAACCCTACCTCTATAAAAAGAACACAAAAGACTTTGTGTTACATTTATTTAGGTCCACATGTTTGTAGTTAATATCTCTGATTACTGGGGCAATTCTTCTTTGTCAGGACAAATGTTTTTTAAAAACCTATTTTTTGGAGGTGCATATGCATTAAATGTTTTAGGGAGATCTCTATATTAGCAATGTTTCTGTTATGTTCCTTGGTCTGGCCTGTTTGAGCATCAGCATCACTGGCTTGTCCTCATGAAGATAGACAAGTTTAAAGCCATTCAAGACAAAGTACAATATCCCCATGGAAACAAGCTGGTGGCCTCCACCAGAAAAGTACCATAGTCTACCTTAAATAGCACCTGATACTTGATATTTTAACATAACCAAACCTTATACCATCCCCTCCCTGCCTGTGCTTTGTATAACCAGTCTTAAGAATGATGTCTTTGTAAAAGTGGGACATGTCACCATAGAAACCAGAAGCAGGTTTATGTAGTGGAGTATGTAGCCTACATACGTAGCCTATGGATTTATGGACACCTATTTACACATCTAGGCCGATGTGTTATATGAGGGATAAGACTACTCACTCACTACTCACTACACAAGTTAACATCATCATATTTAAGATACTTTCTAAATTTATAATTGTACTTCCTGGTGGGACACAGGCAGCAGAAATTACACAAATGTTAGATTAGAAGGATATAAAAAAATGACATCTTAATTTTGTTGAATGGAAATTAAAACTGACAGAAAAAAGGTCTTCCTTTGGCGTAAATTGTCCCTGCATTTTGGATAGAGTTTTCCGACATGGGTAGAGGTTAGAACTTTTTATCTCAGCTTTTTTCCCCAACCGCCACTTAACTGATGTAAAACTATGATACATATAGACCACAGATACCACAGAATTAGAAAAAACATGCACTTTAAAACAGGTTCTGGTACTTTGGCCTTACTCGTTGCCATAAGGTACGGTGACCCCGGCCACAGGCCCCGTGTCACAGCCCAAGAAGAGGAAGGAAACGTAGCAGGCGGAGGACAGCAGGTTGACCAGCATGGCCATCCTCACAGCCCCCAGAGCTGAGAGGTCCAGCTTCTTCACCAGGAGCCCGCCCATGAAGATGCCCAAGCACGCACATGGGATGGCCGTCATGCCTGAGGAGAGCACAGAGGGGTCAGGAACACTATGATACAGCAACAGCAAAGACAGGACAAAACTAAACCACAAGATAACCAATTTATAAGCAGGAATAAACCAGGACTGTACCAGGTGTCTAAGAAGTTTATGACAGAATTAAACCAGGTGAACCAACTGTAAGACTAAAGACAGCAGGCCTAAACCAGGTCTAAACCAGGTCTAAATTAGGGCTTAGGATTTGCAGTATAGACAATAAGGCAGACATCCCATCTCTATATAGCTGTAAGAGGAGGAGTTATGGTCAGGTGACACAGACCAAGCAGCTGATTGGCTGAGGTGGTGGTGAGGTTGAATTGCTGCTCCAGGTATTTCCCCAAAAAGGCAGCAAAGCCTGCGACCACAGCGATCTCCATGCACGCTGCCAGAATGATGCAGGTGAACACTGGGTTAGAGAGGAGCTTCCGGGTCACTCCTGGGATCACTGTACACACAGTATATTCACATTATGAATGGAATTAACAACCAAATATCAATTCCAAAATAAAACTAAGCTAACAGGATACATTTATTGAATACAGGTCATTTAAAGTGTAAACTGTGTTTGTTCACTGTGTAAATCCAATAAAATAAAACATGTCATTGTCATTAATTATGACTGCTGATGTGTGATTATATTTTGTTATTTGAGCCTTTCCATTTGTTTTGGAAGTTCAAATCATGGTCTGCTTAGTTATATATTAAATATAAATCCAATCTAGAAGCTAAATACGAAATCTTGTCTGTTCTTTTTCTTTCTTCTAACCCTCTAGTGCAGTGTAGCTGTTGAGGACTCACCTCTGAGTTGCTGACAGCAGGTGGCGCTGTTGGCTGCTTCCAGACCGGGCACTGCTCCGTTGCTGGCTTTAGCAGCCTGGTAGTCTGAGGGAGGGGGCAGCATGACCTGCTGGGCATCTGCCGCCTCGTCCCTCTCCACCTGGGGCAGGGACTGAGGGAAGCCGAACATGGGCAGAGCTGAGCAGAAGAGTAAGGCACCGCAGAGGAGGAAGCCTGCCCACCACGCTCCGATCCAGCCTGGGTCCTCCGGGCTGATGCCCAGCTTAGCTGTGAGTGAGGGCACAGAGCAGTCAGAGAATGGCCTCATATGTGGAAGAAGACTTTATACAGAAATATGATGTACTATCCTGAATTCTGATATTGTAACTGTGTGTGTGTGCTGTGTGCAGTGTGCAGTGTGCAATGTGCGCTGTGTGTGCCGTGTGTGCCGTGTGCTGGGGTCACTCACTCGTGTCAATGAAGATCGCATCCACATAGAATTTAGTGCAGACGGAGCCCAGGATGAATCCACAGGCCGGACCAAAGACCAGCGTGGAGAACAGGATCCCTGCAACAGAAACAAGACAGAACTTTGAAGCGCTTCACATTTCAGAAAATCATATTTAACACACAGTACATAACATGTAGTACAGCTCACTCTGACTGCTCTTATTTTCACAACAATTATATGCTCAACAAAGGTTAATGTTAGTGTGATTGAAAGTGTACATGGTTAAACCTCTGAATTATTAAGGGCTAGCATGGACTAAATTAATAAAGTAATACTAACAATAAGGGAAACCGGAGCACCCGGAGGAAACCCATCCAGACACGGGGAGGAAACATGCAAACTCCACACAGAAAGGCCCGGGCGACCCGGGGATCGAACCCGCAACCTTCTTGCTGTGAGGCATGAGTGTTGCCACTCAGCCACCGTGCCGCCAAAAGCTGAAGCACTTCACATTTCAGAAAATCATATTTAACACGCAGTACATAACATGTAGTACAGCTCACTCTGACTGCTCTTATTTTCACAACAATTATATGCTCAACAAAGATTAATGTTAGTGTGATTGAAAGTGTACATGGTTAAACCTCTGAATTATTAAGGGCTAGCATGGACTAGATTAATAAAGTAATACTAACAATAATTGTAAGAAACATCTGAGAGCAAACAGAAGAAGCATCAAGTGAAGCAACTGTTAACAACTAAGCACCTGACACAAACACACTGTACCGTTTGATGTTTTTGATTCACCATTTAACATGGGTTGTCTTATATCAGTCCATTCTTATTTGAATGAATGAAAGTCAAAAAAAAAAAAAGGTTTGCATAGCAACAAAGGAACCTTTAAAAGTGCAAATGACAGGCTTTTCTCATCAGTATCGTTTCCTGGGACTGTACCTGTTGTACAAAATTGCCAAGCTAAATGTTATGTTTATGAAGAAAAGTAGTGAAAATATTAAAATAGACAAGCTTTAAGTTAAGTACTTTATTTGCATATGTATAAAAGTGTATAATCTAAAGCAGTGTAAAGTGTAGAGCCTTTGTCTGTGTGAAAGTCGCACATTTGCCTATGGTCAGGACTGCTTCCGAACACATGCTCATAGTGTTTACGGGGTTTCCATAGAAACACACTGTTGTGTGTGCCTAGCAACAACATCATAATATGGTCACCATGGTAACCAGCTACAAGCTAGGACAGGAGACAAGTGTTGTCCCAGTACCAGGTTTAGACTAGATTTAGACCAGATTTAGACCAAGTTTAGACCAGGCTTAGAACAGGTTTAGATCAGGTTTAGACCAGGTTTAGACCTGGTTTAGACCTGGTTTAGACCTGACTTAGACATGGTTTAGACATGGTTTTGGCCAAGGTTAGAATAAGTTTAGATTAAGTTTAGAATACGTTTACATGTTTAAGCCAGAGTAAGATCACAGTTAGAACAAGGTTAAACAAGTTAAATCAGGTTTAGACCAGGTTTAAAGGGAAGTTAAAATAAGTCAATGTATCTTAAGGCTTTGGAGATTTCTACATATTTGACACATACTATTTATCCCACTAAGTGGCTGTATAATCGATGCAAATGTTTGTAATCTGGCAGGACAATTTGATCGGATCTACATTATTATTCACCACTTATGACTCACATTTTCTCACATCTCGCTCAAAACAATGTTAAGTAACACACCAAAAACCAAATCAGACTTAATCAAAACCCTCAAAATGACTGGAATGTTACTATGAATGTGGAGCCAGTAGGACACAATAAGTTTAAAAGCAAGTCAATGGACCCAATTAACAATTACTGTGTTGTTTTGGGTGTCCACAGTTATACAGACCCCTGCCCTCTGTTCAAATTATGCGATCACTAAACCGTAGGAAGTGAACACAACATACTGTGTTGGACACAATACAATGCTTGTGTTGAGAGCGCCCAGCCTCTGCTCTGTGCTCAGGGAAATTTTGCTGTAATGTAATCAAAAGGCTGTGGATGCTGCTCCTGATCTGTTTACAGGCAGGCTGGACAATAAAGTGATCAGCTTTATCCCATCACCGTAGTTCATCCTTATGAACTACACTTAGCATTTTCTTTTTTAAGAGATTTGTTTTACCATTGTTTTTCATTTATTAACAAGCGATTTGTTAATAAACTGCCATTCTGTACTGATGCCATACTTAAAAATTGTCAGTGTAAATGTTTTCTTTATTATGTTGACATATGAGATACAAAAATATTTACATCTAATTTAGTATTTGAGTATAACTAGATCTGAATAATTTTCAGTATAATCAGTCAAAATCTTGTTCAATTCAAGACTGTAAAGATTGGTGAAGTAAGTACACAACGAACTGTGTGACTGACAGACGGTTTAACCAATCAGAGAGAACCATGATATGTTTATGTCAAAAACAGCTTACATGTTAAAAAGGGGAAAAAGGAAACAAAAACACAGAGGATTTGAACAGAATTCAGAAAGGACTGGCTGGTAGCCAAGCACGAATCACTCCAAATACAATTTTGGGGGAGCAAATGGTGAGGGGAAACAAGTATAACATGGTTAAAAGCTCTGAAGAGTCAATCTTTGTCTGCTTTAAGGGGTGATCTTTATGTCCTATGAGAGAAAAAAGCATTTTGTGAAAAAGGCCTTTGTAGTTGCAATGTCCCGTATAAATATATGGATGCAAGTGAATTTAATCAAATAATAAATCATCTTGTAGATTAGGTGTAGATTAGTCAAGATTGTTGTTCCCATGTGAAAGCTTATAGTGTATATTGAGAGAACATCTTTCCTTAGATCTTTCCTTAAAATAAAGTTATTTTATAGACAATAGAATGTTCATATGAGTACTTTGTTATTAACATAATTTTAATTTGAACAAAAATTAGATGTACAGATATTACCAATTACTCATTCCAGGTGTCAAACCCCATGACCTCCTTGTTGTGAGGTGAGACTCTTAACCACTGCTAATTCTAAATCGTTTCCCTACTTTGATGTTACTCTGCTCATTTCCCCCCATTACAACTTAAAAAGAAAATCTCATCTGTCAGATTATAGAGTAAACACAGCCCCCTGCTCCATAAATCCCATTGCTTACACTGCACTCAACCTACACACATCTGCTCCAGTAGGATCCAAAATGCACATCCAGTGCATTGAGAGATTAGCAGCAGCCCGTCAGGTGAAAGCTGTGAGCTCCTTTAACCACGGCCGTCTCATCAGCTCCTCCAGTTCACAGTCCTAATCCCCAGACCACAAGCAGTCAGACCAGTGCTACGGATTACACAACTCCTCCAGATTACACAGGGGCGGGGGTGAGGAGAGTAGACAAAAACTGTACTCAAGTAAGAGTAACATTACTTCAGAATAGTATTACTCAAGTAGAAGAACAAAAGAGCTGTAGAAATGACTCAAGTAACAGTAACAGTAAAAAAGCATTTGGGAAAAGTACTGCTTTGTTAGAATGCAACATCATTTATAATCTCAGGTTAATGCAATTTGAAATAAAACATTAAATAATATGCAAAATCTGATTTTTTTATATTTATATAAAAAAATAGACAAACCAAATCCTACCTGAAAGAACCTGGTGCAAGAAACTTGCCTTTTACTCAAGTAAGAGTACTGTTACATACTACTCAAGTAGGAGTAAATGTTACTAGGAATGTACTGTGAAAAGAACAATTCTGTTTTGCAGAACTTTTTACTTTTCCCACAGCCTTGATTTCTCATTATATGCAGGTATAAACCATCCGCATTCAGCCTAAGAAAGAGTCCCGGGTTACTTGGTGTCCCCAGCACTCCCTGCTCAGTGCCATAGATCACACACTAGTGCTGCTCAGGTCACAGTCTTAGGGCTCGCTTGAAAAGGCAAATGCACACGAAAAGTGCATGTGCTTTTAGGAGTTTGGGACTAAAATAGTTTGTCCTGCATGGACCGTACCTGGCACAGCATCAATGTGCTCTGGACGTACCTTTGGCCTATGATGAGTGACTTGTTTTTTCAAATTGAAGTGTTACTTATGTCATGGTGACTTTAAACTGTACTGATAACATGACTGCTCTGTGTTCACAAAATGTGTGTGTGTGTGTTTTTCTTATCTCCTTTTTTTCATTTGGAGCTGTGAATCCATTTACACTGAAAGGATAGAGGCGCTAAACACACACAGATTCATAAGGCAAGCGTCTACAGCCCTAGTTTATTTCATTAAATAGGACTCCAAAGCTTTAGGTGACACTTATTATTATGCTGAATGGTAGAGCGTTCAGACTTGCCCTACTCACACCCGCTGTGCACTTATGGAGCTATCTGACCCACCTGCTGGTTACACTCAACCCGCTCATCTATGACTGAACCATAACCTATAATCTGTGCCTATAGTATAGCCTGTATATTGAACTGCACAGCAGCAGCAGGGTGCTCCTCATGTCTGGGCACTGCACAGTACAGGGGCTGGATCTTTACATACTGGGCACAGCTGATTTATATGGGGGTAATGCCTCCAGTATAAAGGGTCTAGTGATGTTCCTGAAGCTACGCTAGCCAGATAGCTCTCTAGATGCTACTGACTTTTTACTTTTTATCAATACAAGAGGCTTTCTACACCAAACATGGCAGAAGACGTTCCAGAGGAAACACTTGGAGGGAACGGTCCGTCTCATCACTAACCCTAACAACAAAGTGGAGTGAGAGACTTGGAGGAGCTGGTTCATGTTGGGGACTGTGTCTGTGGCTTTATTTTGCTACACTGTACTTTCACTTTGCAGGAGAAGCCAGGAGCCTAACTCTAAATGCTAATTATTTTTCAGTTATTCCAAGCACACATTCTATTTGTTACTGATGATTGCCAAAATTGTCAATAAAATAGTCTATAAATGTAATTTATATTAAACGGTAGCATGTAAGTGTAAACTTCAGTGGGGTTACGCTCTGCCTGATGAGACATTTAGTCCTCAGTATAATGCGTAGGTATAGTGCACGATGTATGTATGTGGAAATATATGGTTTATGGTGTATGAGGAGGAAGTTATAGCAGCGCTGAACTGAAACTTTTCTTGTGCAGGGACCGGACACTGTGGTTTAGTGACATCTGAGGTGTGAACTCACACAGGAAAGAACAACTATGACAAAATCTAGCCAAGAACGCAAGAAGATTGTGTTTTTACACTTTTCAAAACATTTACATAACGACTGAACGTAGACATGTAAAACCTTTTAAAGAGTTGAAAACTCTGCATCTCCATAGGGTCTGTGGATAAAACAGCTTATGATACAATGACATTATATTGCTCTCATGGAGAAATGTACTATAAAAACTATAGTAAAATATTTGATTTTAAAATTGTAATATATTGATAATATTCTGTCATAGCTCTTGAGAGAAGACGCTGGGGCGTTGCCATGTGTAGGGCCAATCAGGTGAACCAGTTTCTTCCAGTGCTGATGATCTGGTGCCAGTGCCTGAGCATTCTCTGCTGTTCTCTGGTCTCAGTGACATCGAGCCATTAGGTGCTGGGCTTGTGTCATGGTCTTTTCCACCCTGACGACCTGGAGTCAAATGCTTTTGTCAGCTGCTCTGGAGGGAGTTGGAGGATACGGCTGAACCAAAGACTAGGTTGCTGTGCTCTGAGGCAGGAGGCGGGGTCCTGACAAGTGTGAGCTCTTAGCACTTTTTGGACACATGTTCTATTATTTTTGAGGTGACTGGTGCGTTCAGGATCCGCTCTGCTCTGTTCTACATGGTGTGTTTAGGGTCAACTGTGTTCTGATTCAAAAGCTCCAGGTCCCTGCACCTCCGTGTCTCCAAGCCAAAGCCCAAAGCAGGAAGAGGGCGGCCCATTGTTCCTTTGTGTGAATAAAGCAGATCAGGCTGGGATTGGAGATTAGCTGGTACAGTGTGGGCTGAGCTGTTCCTGTCGCCGCACATTAAACACAGGGACATGTTTTGAACCTCAGTAACCCTTTGTGTGCTAAACCACCGAGTCACTGTGTGAAATTGATTCAGTTTCAGGTTACATGCAACATTTTGAGAACTTTTTCCCATTCACAAGATACATGGTCATTTAAATTATTAAATGATTTGACAGAGTATCATGATTTAATATTGAAAATTACCTTATCTATTGTGTGTTTTTATTACCATCATGGAATCGGAATCCTTCTGTTCCTTGGTATCAAAGTTGAGTTTGAAGTTTTAGCATTATGATAACACTAACTTTTTGAAGACTTTTTTCATTCCAAAGATATGATTAGATATATATTTTGTTTTCAATTGTTAATCACTATGGCAACAGGCCTAGTTTCTAATCATTCTGAAACCCACAGATACACTAGCACCGCTCATACCTGTTACAGTTAGTGTTATTAGCAACAGTAGATGGGAACAACAATGAGGACGTCATAATAGTAGCACCAGCTCTGGTAATAATAACTTTAAGCACAGAAAGCTTCATATAAATGTTCATGTTCTGATACTAAATACTGTTTTTTCCAATGCATTTTGCCACAGTATAGATACATTGCTTTTGAGGTCCATATAAGTCTGCCATGTGTCTGCATCGGACTATAAAGTGTTTATAAAGTGCGTGCTAGCATGTTAGCCTGTTCTTAGCTTTACTTTGATAGCAATAAACAGCTCTCTGAAAGTTGTGAAAAGCATTAACAAACTCATTGAGGTGAGAAATTAAGATGCCCGGATGCATAAGATAAGTGAGGAATGACTTTGGACGACTGCAAACCGCTTAAAATCCTGCAACACAAATGTACCACTTGCATTACAGTCTTAAAGATATCTTGTAACTTTGACCATTTGACCCTGAGTCGCAGCAATGGGGTGCTCAAGGGGTGCTCTTGTCACCCTGGGGTGCTAAGCCAAGTCATGGTCCTCAGAGGCACTGCCAAGAACCTCTGCTCAACAGGCTATTAATATACAGGTCATATGTGAGGACCGCGGGCAGCCTAAACGGAGATCAGGTTACTCCTGAGGCTGCAGGACCACTGCTTTGTCATGGTCACACTGGGTTAGAGTCCATATGACAGCTTTTCACATTTTTTTACTTCTAACTTGGACAGTGCCTGTAATAAAGAATTATCACAGTTTTACATCAGTTAAGTGAAAGAAAGGTAAGAAGTACAAAATACAGGAAGTAGCCCTGGTTTCTACAACAGAATAACTCTATATTTCAGCAGCACAAAAAACTCCATACAAACTATAGAGATGATTCATGCACAAGGTATTTTCATTGAACAAAATAAAGGTGTTAATAATTGATTTTAATTTGTCTAATCATAACTATTTTGACAGTTATCAATGGCAGTGCTCACTATAGCAAAGTCTGAGCTGCAGTAACATGAGATGTATGTAAATAACATCATATGATACCGCATATAACTTAGCTCTGCATATGGTTGTATGGTTTGGCCAATTCATTTTAATGGGTTCTTTTAATAGCTTAGTTTAGTCTTTATATGAAGGGAGAGGGCACTATGTGAAAATAGTATTTGCAAGGGTTGACTTTGTAAATAACCCTGAGAAGGCAAATGGGTGTGATTGACAAGTAAATGAGCCAATCAAAACAAACATGGCTGCTTGCAAGTACTGTAGAGGATAAGCTTTTACCCTCACATGTTACAGACTAAACTATGAGTAACAGTGAATAAAACACATTGTGGATTTCTGCTGAATCAGTGAGTAAAACACTGGCCATTGTTAATCTGGTAAGAGGAGCATGAGTTTGCTCTGAATGACAAATGAACAATGAACTCCACTGTTTCCCACGTGTCACTACAACCAAGCCTGATTGGACGGCTCTGTCGGAGTTTAGTGTGAGATGCAGAGGGAAAAAAGAAGATACATTCAAATGCTCATGTTTAGGCTGTGAAAAAATATTGAAATATCAATATCTATATAATTAGATTTATTGGCATGTATATTTTACATTTTTGTGAGAGTACTACAATTTTGTTGCTTGTTTAGAGGAAGGAAACTTGTATTTCAAATCGTCTTTGTTAAACCGATACAGTTCATCGTATATATTTGTTTTAAATTAAAATTGCACCATACTGACATGTATGTATGGTGGTCTATATACTGAGGTATGCATCATATCGACAACTTCTTAATGATACCTGGCCCTAGTCATAATTTCTATGAAGATTCAAGAATCAAAGAAAACTGAAAACTGCAAACGTACTTGAGAGTGGTACTTTTGGAGTGCACTGAATAATTGACAGCGTGACAAGCAGCTGCCTCTTCACATAAGCCCAGAGCAGACTGAGGACGCAAATGTCACTTAGAGGGACAAGACTGTGACATGGCTGACATCCATCCAGGCTGCAGAACATCTGTGCTTATGTAAGAGCACACAGCACCCAGCCCAGAGCATCAGCACAGGAGGAGAGACTGGAGAGGAAGGCCCAGTGTGGAGGATCCAGCTTGATCTTGTTCGATCTCAGAAGATCACAACTGGGCTCTGTTAGCACTTGGATGGGAGACTGCTGGGAATACCAGATGCCACAGTGGGGTGCCAGCATGGATCTATGATAAAAACTGGATAAGGCATTCCTCTGTCCCAGGTCGAGACCAACTAATGGCCGCTCTATTGGTACTGAAGCTCCCTGGAGCTTGGGCCCAGAAAGAAATTCAGCGCAATGCATTTTTTGGCTGATTCAAACTGCCTGTGTTCAGCTGACAGGGCATTAACAACTTCACAACTTTCACAAAGTTTGGATTTTGTAGGGATTCTTTTCTATTTTCACAAATTTTAAATCCTCAAAGCACCTAAAAGTTAGTTTTGAAAGACTTAGACCAGTCCTGGCTCCAGTCTAGCAGCTCTGGCTTTGATTGGTCCAAACACACCACAAACTAAATGTTACAGATCAGAGGTTACATTAGGCTTTATCATTGCCGGTCATTTTGATGGACAGGGTCGTAAAAAGTCCGTTATCAACTATTATTATCATTGTCATTTTATTTTTATCAGACAGTTTATTATTATCAGTCATTTTATGTTAATGATAAAGTAGGCCTAAAAGATAATGATAAGACATATTTAATAACTTGTGTTTTAATTGAATCATTGTCAATTTAATAATTAATCCAATAAAAGGTTTATATTATGCATTGATTTATTTCTGAGAAAAGAAGAACAGACACCGACGTTTGCTCACTTCTCATGCTAGTGCGACATTTTTTTCCACCACTAAAAACAATGTGGCCAACAAATATGAACGAACTGGGAGCTCGCTTGTGCATAATCAAAGACGTTGAGACTGCTGCAGAGGCAATGGTCATTAGATTTTGAGTCTTTGTCAGCACCCTGACAGCGAGATGAGGTGAGTAGTGCCACGTGAGGCCAAAAGAGGAGATTACGAGAGAATAAATAATAATAACAATAGTAACAATTAATGCGCACACTCACCACCAACTGGACAGGGGTGTGAACTACTTAATTTATGGTTTAGCACCCTCAGTGTAATCTGTCAAAATGACAGACAGCCTTCAGATTTTCCCGTCAACGTAAAAAAAATTCTATCAATGACGGAGAATATTCGGTTTATGCAACCTCTGTTACAGATGAATGTAATGTGTGAGAGTTGGTGATGGTTGGAGAGGCAGATAGTGCAGGATGGCAGCCTCACTTCTGACAGTCTACCCCAGGGCAGCTGTTATTGGTGATGGTTGGAGAGGCAGATGGTGCAGGATGGCAGCCTCACTTCTGTCAGTCTACCCCAGGGCAGCTGTGGCCACTGCATTAGCTTGTGGGCTGAATGAATAATGCACAAAATTGTAAAGTAAATTTGAACGTCTGAGACTAATGGCCTCTTATTATATGACACACAGGGGGCCTTCTGACTCATAGTCCAGACTACAGGGATAGCAGGTTTTACTCTCAATAAAACCCCATGAAGACACAGGGAAGGCCTGTGATACACAAGAGCATTTCAGAACATGTTTGTAGAGGTCTAGACTACAGGGTTAGCAGCTTTTAGACAGAAAAAGACCCTATGGAGACACAGGTCAATGAATGCTAGGCCAGTCTTAGACCTAATCTTTAGTCCACTTAACCTTGTGACTACACTATTCCTGGAAACAGACCAAGCCCTCATTAACCTAAATTGCATATTAGGAAAAGGACATGTTTCATTATAATCCACACAGCAAAGAGGCCAATGTACTTTCCTTTTGTTTATTGTCAACAAAGGAATGATTGTCAATAAATATGGCATAAAATGTCCAAGGCTTTAAGGATGCATTATATAACTTTTTAGGTGTGGAGCTGCTTTTCTCTATTCAAATCTTATTGCTTTGCCGAGAATCCATTAAATGCATCTCTTTTCACTTTCTGAGGATTCGCTTCTCCACTGAACAGAGCTGTATCTAGGACCTGCTTATTTCTACTGAGATACTTTTATGCTACACTGTGACAACACAATAACGTCTCCACGAAGACAAGAAGGTGGCAGAACCTTTCCCATATTGCCTCTTTAAATACTTGTTTTTATGATAAATGTACTGTATAGCCTGTCAGTTGCACACATGTAGGCCAATCAGAGAGAAGAGTGCCCTGTCCTATATAAAATGTCCTGTTTTAGCTGTGAGCTGGTGGCTTATATTCATGACACACTTGGAGCTAAGAAATCACAGACCACCATACAACCAGATCCACTGTACAATACAGACATGTTCTACAAACCACGTTAGTCTTATCTCCCTTTGCATTTACCCTCTGGAGTTGGGGTGATTCATGCATGTTTGAGTAATCTTTATTTTTGACCTTTAAGACGTTATTGCTCAGCATGCACCTATCCAGCCATTGCCCAATATTCACCGATACTAGTGTAGGGACTGAAAATGGCACTTATTTCCTTAAAACACAGTTAACTTGTTACCACATGAGATCGAATTGTGTTATGTTATTCATTCTTCAAATCACTACTGAAGAATTGCACATGAATAAAATTCTAGATCAAAATCAGTCTTTAAATAGTCTCATTACATCTAATTAAAGATCCAATCACGATAAGGGCTATAACCAATACTTGATCCAGCAAAATGTTTAGTATCAGCACTGCTGTTCAATACCAGTATCGGTACTGGTGCATCGCTGGTTATTGCTCCAATCTAGCCCCATTTTCCCACCACAACCACTTATATTCACACTTTTTTTAATTGTTTCTAGTGAATGGAGTTTAAAAACACAGTGGAGCACTTCCTGTATTACCAGGTGACATCATAAGGTGGAGCACAGAACTTCCATTTGAACAAAGAACTCCTAAATATGCAGCATTTGTGTGTTAAACATGGGTGAATGGAACAAAATACAACTCCAGGAATGCTTTTGATGAGGAAACATTACAACATTCATCAGAACACAGCAAAATAACCATTCAGGAAGGGTCCAATTTGATACTAAACCTGCACAAATGAGAATCTAGTTTTGAATATTTATCCATTATTGTAGCAAAAGTCTGGGTATAGCGTCTTGGCACCAGGGAATGGAATGAAGGGGGCCCTCATCCGCTGCACAAGCCCACCTCAAGTGCTTCCTCTGGGCAGACACTGCTCGCTTTGTGGAGAACTGATGCGGAGGGCTGGAGACCAGACCAGGAAGGATACAATGTCCACACTCAAGAGGGACATCTGCTGCTTCACAGAGACGAGACGAGGAGGTAAGGAAAAGAGGCAAGGAGGTGGCAAGAAGGCAATGGGAGGAAGAAAGGAGGTAAGGAAATGAGAGAAAGGAGAAGAGGAGGTAAGGAAAGGAGACAAGGTGGACAAGAGATTTTAGGAAATGAGGCAAGGAGGCAAGAAGAGAGAAAAAAAACGGGGAGCAGGAAGAGAAGAGAAGACAAGGAGAAGAGATGTTAACAGAGAAGGAGACAAGTAATGGATGTAAGGAACGGAGAGAAAGAGAAAGAGAAAGAAGTGGTAACAGAAAGAGACAAGAGGAAGTCTGGAAATCCACCAGCAGCTGGAGGGAGCCTCTTCTGCACGTGCCACGGTCTAATTATCAGAGTTAAGTGCCAACAAGTCATTTCCTCCAGGAGAGAGGGAGGGAGGGAGAACGGGATGAAAGCCAGAGAAAGGAGGAGAGGAGTGAGAGAGAGAGGAGAATAAAAGAGAAAGCAAGAAGTGGGGGAGCATAGACCGTATGTATGAATGGACAGAGCTAATGTGCTAGCTGCTTCGTGCCAAATAGGAAGTTCTCCAGGAGGCTCTTCCGGCTCCTTCTGACCCTGGCTCCAATTGACTTACATCAGGATCTTGTCGCCTCTCTCTCTGTAACTGTTGCTGTAAGCCCTGTCATTTTGGTCTTAAAATGTTCGTATTAACCCGCTCTACATGATTTTTTTTTTTGATAATTCTGTTTGTCAAAAGAATCCTATTCATAACATAGAGCCTGGCTCCAGATTTCCTCCTGTGACCATTAGCATCATGAGCCTCATTTGAGCGGAGCTGAACGCAAAAATCTAAATCATTTCATATTATCAGAAACAGGACTTCCTGTTCTGAACAGCAGAAGTGATTCTGTGCTGCTGGTCTCACCTCTTAAAGCAGATATATTGTGCTTGTGTCTCCTTTACAGTTATAATCTATGACACCCATGGGTCATTATGTTATAATTTGGACATAAATCAAAATATTTATTTAAAATTACTTAATAATAGTTCCAAAATGACTAGGTGACACAGCCAAATCTCACCTACATGTATCACTAACTAAGAAAATAAAGGTGGAGAATAAAGTATTTTCAGAGCAGTGGCCATGTACAGGTGGTACCGGTGTACTAGTTCTGTTTTTCACATTTGTAACACAGTAAAAATCAGGTACAGTGCCTTTGAAAGCTCAGAAAAGTCAATTTAGCAGAATATATCCTTTAAATGCCTCCTTCAAAAACAGACAGACCAGAAACAACTTACTAAAAACAACATGCAGAGCACTAACTGGTTGATCTTTCCCATGGTGCCCACCCTCTTCAGGATGACTCCATGTACAGTGCCTCATAGTCCCGTTTTAGCTCTGTGATGTGGGAATATGAATCCTTATCAACATGAGAGACGCTTCAGCTAGAGCCTCCACTTAGACCACACGTGGATATTCCAAAACAGCAGTCCAGTCTATCTAAGCACACACAAACATATTCAAACTGGTAAAAGAGAGTGAAAAGGTACAACAATATCTGGAACAGGGATAGAACCGTCAACTTGCTGGACATAGACAAGTTTTTCAACCAGTTCAACAAATATAAGGGTTTCTTATGCAAAAATATAATATGCTGCTATATAAAAAAATGTAAATATTGTCGAATAAATTGTAGCCGTTAGATGAAGAGAAGATGCACGAGGCAGGAAAAGTTTATTTGATTTACATCAGTAGGACCCAGCAACCAGTCACATGAACCCTCAACTAAGGCTGGATATGGAGCAAAAAATATATCTCGATATATTTTGCTGTATCTCGATATACAATATATATCTCGATATCTGTACAGGACAAATAAACCCCTCCTAAACTACTGCAAAAACAAAAATGTTGAAGTGCAAAGAAGTTGTCAGTTCATATAGGAAGGTGTAAGAAAGTGCTTTTGCAACATTAAAAACAAAATAAAAATCCCTGTATAAAAACAATAATTTAACTGTAAAATAAAAAGAAGAAATAAGCTCCTTTAGCAGAGGAAGCTCGGGAGGTTCCTCTGCTCCCGAGCTTAGATCGATGTTTCTAACCAACGCAAAGGAGGTTTCTCACAATCCACTGCACAGATCAAACCCAACGTTTCCAAACACAATTGTACAAGTAAAACTGCAGTAGATTCTACATTTAAATCTTCAGCATAAATAAACATTACATGATTAAACTTTACAACATGTAAACCATAAAGACACAGAGCCACATCAGCCCGTTTGAGATTACATGTAAACCAAAGACACAGAGCCACATCAGCCCGTTTGAGATTAAAATGTGTTTAATTCAGCTTTGCGCACATTTGTTGACGTTTTACACAAACGAAACCGCACGGCTCATTTTCATAAACTATAAGCGCTGAAAAAAAGTTTGCTATCAGGGCACAAGGAGCTGCAAAATGGTGGGAAAGGTTTGTGGTGCTAGACGCTTTGGTTAACACCAATTTTGGGCATTTAGAGACGAGTTGTGTTTCCTCCTGTTGAGGCGCCTCATGTTGAGACTCACAAGGGGAAGAAAAGAAAAGCAGAACAGAAGCGAAGCGGCCAAATCAGGATTAAATATAAACATTATATTGATATATACAATATGTCAAAGTCCATTTCGAGTTTTAAAAATATCTCGATATATTCGATATATCCCCCACCCCTACCCTCAACTCACTGTAATAGTGTTGTCCATTCTACTGCAGTTCAGTCTGGCTATGCTTCTGTTGTAGGGAGTATTATACCTCTCATTATGTAGGCCATGAGAACAAGGACTGAGCTGGCAGTGAGAAGCCTCAGTACAGCACAGAAATAGAATTTAACAAGAAGACATATTGTGCTTTTGTCTGCTAAACTGCGATGGCGCCTGAGGATCACGACCATGAGCAGATTCCCTCCTTCTCCTTTATGGTAACTTGGCACAAACATCATCTCAAAATGTTTCCATTCTAAAAATGATCATTTGGGCAAATTTAGCTTGTGGCCCGAGGGGCCAGAGTTTGGACACCCTTGGCTTATACAATAAGTCTGTACAGTGGGAAAACTATTTGTGCTCAAATACATGGGAATAGAATTGGTTGCAGGACCTTTAATGACATACTCTGAAATGTTTCAAAGAAATAACACCCCACCTCACCATAAAAGTTACACAATGCACCTTTAAAGCAGTCGCAGTAACAGGCTTGGTTGGTCACTTTAGTACGGTGTCCTGCAAGGTTCAAACCCCCCAAACAAACAGCAGAGGTCGGATCTTATTTCTCACCTTTAGAGAAGTGCTGTGGCCGGGCAAACCACAGCTTATGTAGGACTGTGTTTAGAGTCTAATCCCTCAAGACGACATTAGCGTGTGAGACCTAAGGAGCTTATATAAACAGCTATCCTCACAGTTAGCCACCAGCGCTAGTGCTACAGCTAATGACAGCGGCAGGATTAGCAAACAGGATTGGCGACTCTTCTGTTGGACCTCAGCAAAGATAGCTACAGCGCTGGGCAACATATGCAAAATTAAAATTAAAATTAATTTTAACACCCAAAGAACTTTACATACTGTTTTATTAACTTCACATTCATTTCATTATTAATAAAGCCTAGATCACAATTTTTATTTCATCAAACTTTATGCAACTTGTATATTTCTCTTTGCTTTTAAGGGGTAGCTAAAAGATATCTGCAGCTTCTGAGACTTTACACATTGAATGTGATGCCATGAGGCTGTCGAGTTGAAATTAATAACTACCTTTTACCTTTTATTTAGTAGAAACTGGCAGTTCCAGGGCTGACATTATCCAAATCATTCAAGCTAAGGTGCATGAAGTTTAAAAAAGTAAAGCATTTGCTGTATTACCACAAGACATCACAAGGTGGAACAGACAAATACTATGTGTGAATGAAACAAAACACAACTGCAGGCATGTTTGTGACAAGGAAACAACATTATAAAATAGATCAGAAAATGGCATAATATGGGCCCTTTAAATAATAACTAAGATTAAGAGCTCCCTAAAATAATGTTACAAAATGTACAATGGTGTGTGCATTTCTGAGTGTAAGGAGAGGTAGTGTGAGCTTCCTGATGAAGTATGTGCTGGCAATTCAAAGCACCAGTCATACAAACGCCAACATAGTTATAATCAGCCCCATTTGCATGAGGATACGATATATGGTCAAGTTTTATGATGTGAGATGAGACAGCCTGTACTTACAAGTCCCTTCACATGGGTTTAACAGTGTGAGGGAACTTGTTTGGCAATAAAGTACACAGGAAGTAGAGTCACTATCACTTAATCTACAGTTTCACTGCGATCAGCACCGTGCGGATGTAAATAGACTCACGTGGGGAAATACTCTCAGCCCTGTTTTGTTGACTGGGTGACTTTATTTGCAGAGGACAAATTCTATGGATAATATCGATGAGACGGTATTTCTTGAGTTTTTATCTTGCACCTGTGTCCGTCACTCCATCTGCCCCTGACATTCACTTTAATTGGCTGTTGCCGTGGTGATGTTTTACTGTTATACATACACATACGCACACAAACGAGGAACACAGCAGGAACAAAGTCTTGTCACTTCCCTCCTGAACTCGAGGAGATACAAATCACAGACTAAATTTGGACAATTCTCCTTCAGCACGTGAGTAACCACCTTCTTTGTCTGAGAGTTCACACTTCACTGTGAGTGGTTCTCCCTGAGGTTTCTCGTTTT
>KN495982.1:0-10294 GCA_000787155.1 Scartelaos histophorus
CTTTACGAGTAGGAGGAGTTCTGGCCGTCTTTGGAGCGCGCCTCGGCCTCGATGTCCTGGTCGTCCTTGGTCTTGATGTCCTGGTACTCGTGTGTGGACACCGCGCTCTTCAGGTACGCCCAGTTGGCCGCCAGGATCATCAGGTAGTGGATCTGAAACACACGCGGCGCGTTAGGACAGAAGAGGGTGTGGCAGCAAGTGTCCACCAGAGGGCACTGTCACTATGTCACTATTCAGAAGAAAAGGTGAACTGTGAGACTTTTCTGATGGAGGACTGGGGCTGTCACCTGCTCCATAGAGAGGTGTTACTGCTTTGCCTGGAATGCTCCACAGTAGGGCATTAAACTTCTCTATTTAAATGGAAACAAGACGACACTACAAGGCCAAGCTACAGGCCTGAGCTCATCAAAAAAAAACAAAAAAAAAAAAACCTGTAATCATAGATGCTAAGACAAACATTTGATGCTTTTAAGTGAAGAGAGGCAGAAATAACAAGCAAGTAGTGGTGACTCAAACCAAAATTTCACCATTAAATGTTGGCAAACCTGCACAGAATTTGGCCGGGAATCGACCCCAGCCTCTTGAACGTGAACTCAAGCCTAATGGCCGCCCCCAGTATTCCTCAGAATTTCCTAGGAACGGGGCCGATAGTCCAAACCAAAACCAGAGCGCCGCCAACAGAACGGTTCGCTCACGCCCGTGCATTCTTTTTCCAGAAAACCAGATCTGCCTCCTCCACAGAGCCCAGTAAACCTGCCCCTGTCTCCTCACTCCCACTGACGAGTGTGAGAGGCAGGGTTACTATGGCGACGGATAAGCCCGCCATGGCAACGTGAATATTCTGAGCGGCGCATTACGGCGACTCACCAGAGAGATGACTGTGGCCCCTGCTCCGGCCAGCGCCACGATGTACAGGTGGTACGACAGGTAGAACTGGCAAAGACCAAGCACAATTAACATCATACATAAAAAGGAGCTTACACAGAGAATTATAAATGAGCTGAATTATGAAAAAACCTGGCAACGGGAAGCGCGGTGATTACGCTCAGTAGCTGCTGATTGGTAAAACTACTTCATTTCCATAATAAAGCATTTGTCTTTGTTCAATATTTCAGTACTAAGAAATAGACTTGATACTAAAATAAAAAAGCACTCTTTATTTAGACAACAGAATGTGATTTCTAACATTAAATTGCTGTAATTTCGTTTATATTACCATCGTCCACAGTGGTGCATGGGTGTATATGTGTGTATATTAGTCTATTTGCTCTTATACTTCTGACACAGCTCAACAGCATTCTAAAACTATTCACAAAAGGTTCATTTCTGTCCTGTTTTTTTAGTATCAATACCTGTTCAAATGAGAAAAAAAAAGGGTTAAAATTAAATTAAGTATGCATAGTTATTTTGCTATATGTAAATATGTGTAAAGTTCTGTGATCAATGTACATAAGCAACCACATCATTTTTGAAACTGTAATGAACAGGAGGAGGTTAATGTCAGTTTTGCTTCTTCTTCCTTTTTGAGAAATGTGCTTTTCTGTGGTTTACAGAGTTCATCTTTATGATTATTGTCTCTCTTTTGGCATAAACTCGAACTAAAAACGAAATCAATCAGTGAGTAACTAGTTTCAGTGGATCAATTGGGGTTGATTACTATTTGATTTTCACTGCTTTTCACTTAGATTTAATTGTAAAGAGGTAATATATTTAAGATCATAAGCTTCATTTTAGATTTTTGGAGGACATTTTGTTAATTTGGGAGCAGAATTCTAAAAAAAACCTCAATGACACAACAATCACATTATATCTTTACACAATTTTTTAGCTATAATCAGATTTTACACCTTTTTTTAGCATTATCCTTTTAAAAAACACCATTACACTGTGTCCCTTACCTCACTAGTGTTACAGATCTCTCCCAGAGTGGCTCCGCAGGCTTTCCCGGGTGTGGCGTTCATTGGGATAAAACCTGCAGGATCGCAACAAGAAAACAGCAGTGAGAAAAGCTTTCAAGGCCCCTGAGAGCAGCACTGGTGCTTTGTGGGTAAAGATTAAAGGATACACAACAAGAAGAGGAAGAGGCTTTTGATTGCAGAAAATTGAGTAGTAGAAGTCGTCAGATGTGCATGTACACCGCGTTTCAAAAATCACTACATCGGGCTAGTAGCGTGTACCATTTATTTTCTACTGTTTTTTTGGTCTAAAATGCATGTGGTAGTGCTTTAAATTTACCACTGAAAACTCCTTTTACTTTTAATACCAATTTCTTAAGCCCCGACACTTACAAAGCCCCCAAAAAGCAAAAAAAAGTATTGCATTTCCTAATATAATAAATGTAAAATACTACAAAAACGACCCCGTCCTACCTTACACATTCTCCACTGTCAGTAATTAGCACTAATTAAAACGTCTTGCTGTAGCCTGGCGTGTCCCTTAACTGCTAATCATCATTTTCCCTGTAATTGGGGTTAAAAATATTTGATGTGGTGTCATGGCTGGAGAGGAGCTGCCAGTGGAGCATATGTGATCTGCAGCCCGGTCTGAGCGCCGGGGCCAGCTGTCCCTCAAATGTGGGTCACTTACTGTACGTTAGATCGGCCACCGCGGGGTTTACGGCCGTCCAATCAGAAGCCTCTAATCTACACGTACGGCTGACCTCTCCGGTGTGGAATATGACATTTAAATCACACTCGTTATAATCTGGAGCATAGGTTTATTTATACTGGTGTGAGAAATAACGGCGCATTTCTCTGGAGATCTTGCAGCTTTATTAACGCGTTTTTATCCGATTTATGTACCGTGTATGTGAGATAAATTGTCTTACCCCTGGACACGCATATATTATAAGCAGCTCTTGAGTTATATTAATATCATGAAGCGGTTTTACTGTCAGAGAATCAGGAAGAACGCCGTTGGCATGCTAGATGTTTCCGCTAAGCGCCTCTGAAAGTCGTGAAACGCGCTTAAAACTGAAAAGAAAAACTGCAGAATGTATTAATGTTATCACGATATTAATATTTCAACTTGATTTCGATACTAAGGCTTGATACCGATTCCGATACCACAAGGAAATTAGTATCTACGAGTTCTGATTTTAATTTTAGCGTCTAATTTTCAATACTAGATGCATAAGGTGAGTGAGGAATAACTTTTAAAATGAACCATCTGTTTTACATGTTTTAAGAGAGTTTATGAGTGTTTTAGGGTTAATTTTAGTGTTTGCAATAAAATTAAATCAGTAAAAGCGTCCTCCACAGTGCATATGCAAAAAGCTTTTTCTAATAATCATTTCTCTGACTGGAGGCACGGATTCGATTGGCTCCGCCTCCGAACCAGTGCGAATAAAGCGCAGAAAAGCCGGGGTTTAAAATAGAAATTCTCATTCAAAATTAAATAATCCTCAATAATTCAGCGGAGCGCTCTTCAGATACAGTTATTCATTATGGTGCGGTCGGATAGAGACGCGGGACATTACACCCGCAGCTATTCATACTTTACATTTGTGTTTGGTATAAGGCTTAGGGGCTTATCCTGTCTCCCAACGGGACACACAAACAGTTATTTCACACTTCTAAAAACGGGTTTACTTGTTCTTGAATTCATTATTTTGTACAAAGCCACAGCATTAATCCAGAAAATAGACACGTTTTTTTTCTTGCGCTGAAAACATGTGTCCTCTGAGCGGGCTCGCCTCTCCACAAACCTTATTTGGTCTGGAGGAGGGAATTCTTCTGCTTGTTTCCATTATGTTTCACAGTGTGACATAATTCTATAATATAAATATCTTATCTCCAGGGAGAATTCATTACAAGTGTGGTTTTTATGGAAAGAAAGTTACATTCTGTATCATTCTGGAGATAAACTTGTGGTTTCAATAAATTGGTTTATTATTAAGGATTCAGTTGTTTTCTATTCTTAACATCTATAAAATATGTTCCAAAAATGGTACATTAAGCTCAGAACAGTGACTTTTTTTTTAGATATTTGCCCCATAACATAAAGGAACATTGCAGCTAATCTAACATAATTAAATGTAATAAAGTACGCACTCATTTACAAGTAAAATATATATATAAATAAAGCCCCGCCTTTACCTGCAGGGACCCTTCAGGTGACTTAGGCGTGGTGTATTTACCGTATTGCCTGACGTCCACGCAGATGTCGTCGGGGTTGGTGATGTTGGCCTCGGGGTTCTTCATGGCGGCACAGGTGGTCCACATGTTGAAGAACAGATAGACCGGGATGGCCGTGAAGCCCACGATAGCCAGGAACGCCAGGAACAGGATGTAAGTCAGGAACATGAACTGGACACAGTGCAGAGGGAGAATTCATTTTCAGTTCCATTATTTAAATTCTCCTCATCTCGGCTTTTGAACTAATCTCGCTGGACGTGTAATTAGGGTAATCAGGCCAAAAAGGACGGACTGTGCCAGAGTCGGGCTTGAGGGTGCAAAGCTAAAGAAATGCATTTAAAGTCAGAGGTTTGGTTATACTCAGCTACGTTCACTAAATTAAACTGTTTTTCAGACACCATCCTCCTACTTGAGATATATAATTAACAATGTAACTGCGTTTTTGATTATTTTTCCCATAAGTAACAAAAACTTAATTGAAAATATTAAAGAATTTGAACATTTGTTTCTTGCACGTTCCTTCAGATACGATTTTTTCTTACTTGAGCAATTTCCTGGACCCTGGATATTATGTTTTATTAAACCAAACTTGACTAAAATATTTGGCTACCCTACCCATCTCTGAAATGTATTTTACTGCAAGTACTAGTCGTGTTTTTAGCCGGCTTTACAGTATTTTAATACAATAAAAGGTCACAGCGAGAATTAAACCAACGCAACAATTTTCTAATAAGCAGGATTCAACCAGGACCAGTTTTCCAGCTACCCCCGTTTGACAAGCACCACTTATGACAAACATTGTGCCCTGTGCACGTCCATGCAGCTGACAGAGGAGCAGAGTGACAGCACTAGTGAATCTATTGTATTCTACTGAAGTGTCTGTGTGGGTGTGTGACAGTTAGCATTAGCCGCATTAGCCGAGCCCGGACGTACAAAGGCGGTGATGCAGCGCCCGCACACGGTGGTCTTGAAGTCGCTCTGCAGTTCCTTCTTGATGGCGGCGGTGGTGTAGAAGCCCTCGGCCAGCAGGATGATGGCGTAGACGAAGAAGAAGGACGCAATGCCGTAGATGATGTACTGAAAGATCTGGATTCTGAGCACAAGGAAATGCTTCGTTTTAGTTCTAAATTAAATTATATCCATACAAATTATCCTAAAGGACTGATTGCTATCAACTAATCAGAGTCTGCCTTCTTTGTCTCAAAACCATTCACCACTTTTCCAGATTTCATAAACTCTTATCTGCCTCATTTTCGCCACAGCAGCAGAGTCCTCATCCATCTCCATCCATCCTGCTCAGCCATAACCAGTTTCTAGACTAACAAACGATCCAATTAAAGTCCAATTATTACACCACTGACATCTCTGCCTGTGCAAGCGCCTCAGTTTATGTCTTCAATAAATAAATCTATTTAATATCAACACCCGTTTGAAATGTAAAATAGACTTTCTAATAAATCATTGCTGCTGTCAGGTGAATTGGTTTAGAAAAAATAATGAGCATATTTAACCGAGCCATAAAGTTCTTTTGTTTATACAGATGCAAAAATGAACCACAGTTAAACTTTCTCAGCGCTCTGCCACACATATATCCATACATATATTCATACTGATGACTTTGGATGTGTTGAGACACTTACACGAGGGCGAGGGTCTCGTGGTCGCTGGACACTCTGGAGAAGTGGGTCTCCAGCATGGTGAGGGTCCCGGTCAGAGCCACGTGCCCACAGCCGCAGAACAGGGCCACCCCCGAGAAGCACAGGATGGTGGCCACCAGGGAGGCGTAGGGCACCCCACCCAGACACTTGATACAGCACTCGAAGCATCCTGCAGGGGGAGGTAGAGAGGGCTCAGTTACTTCTGGTCCATAGATCATAGGTAGATTATGACAAAACATCCATCCATCCATCCAGCTTCTCCCGCTTAATCCGGCTGGGTCGCGGGGGCAGCACGCTGCCCATTACTCTATGCACCAGACCCAGACCCTATGAACCCCTCTGCAGGTGGTGAGCCCACAGGAGGGAGGAACTCTGACAAAACATATGATTATAATTTTTATTACACTTTATACTAGTCAGAAATAATTCCAAATGTGAATCTTTGGCAAACTGTGATGTTCTTATCATCTTTGGGTTTGTTGCAATAGCAAGTAAGAATTCATGTCCCATATAGGCACCCATAATAGAAAAATGTAATATGAATGACTGAATTCTGAAGTTGCACTATGTAACTTTTCATGTTGGATGTACCTGCCATGTTCATGTCTGATGGAAATATTTTCACTTTGACTGGAATGCTGGCATCAAACTTTTCCAAAAATCCACGAATTCTTATATGAATTCATGGATTTTGTGTCTACGAGATGAGGAGACGAACAGGCTGACCCTGAACCAGAAAAGTTACATTGCACATTTCAACTCACCAAACACTAATAAACCACGCAGCCTCCTTTTATAATAAACCACCTCTGATGTTTCATAAAAGCAGATTGCCTCCATAAAGCCACACATTGCTGAACGCTGCTGACGAAACCCACTGCAACCCTTTAGCTCCTTTTGATGCCACCAGACCTACACTCGCCCTGATATTTCAGTGCAGACAGTAGCATGTATGGATGTATGTAGATTTTCTGACACATCGCGGACACGAGTTGGACAAGCTTCTCCCCGACACAGTGAAGTCGTAGCATTTCTAGCTCAGAGTGTCAGAGCTGTTCCAGAGTCTGCTGAATATTACATGGCACTTTCAAACGCGCCGTCTTCTCTCTTATGACTTTAAAGGGCTGGGTACGCTCCCCGTTAGCCCGCTGTATGAATAAGTCATGACCAAGAAGAAATACATGGAATATCATTGTTTTTATCACAGCTCAAGTAGGACACGGTGCTGCTGCATGTTTGAAATCACGGTTAAAGAGGGTGGCCAAGTGGCAATGTCTCGGTGCAGGGACCAAATACCTTTTATTTCATATGTTTGTAGTTTGATGATTAAGATGTGATTATTTGCATGGTAATTTAATATAGGATTGCTTCAGACGTTCTCCCTTCTTAGGAATGCTTTCAGTGTTGACTCAGCCTTGATTGCTTAACCAATAAAATAAAAAAAAAATGATACTTTTCTAAACAAAAAAGATGAACCAAAACCATGCATCTCGCCCCGAATGTAATGAAGACATAGCAACATCGTAATGGGTACAATATTATATAACGCACTGTTAAAAATAGCTCCTCGAAGCAAAGCAAAGGAAGTTAGATGGAAAAAAAAGACAAACAAACTGTCTTGTGTGCCACTTTGGTGTTTCCATGACAACCTCGCTCCAATTGGCAACACCCCAGTGCAGTCCCTTTACTTTCTGAAGAGGAGCGTTTGATCTATACACTGTGACGTGTCGTTTTTCTCAAGTGATACACTCGCATTAGTAAGTAACACTCCGGTAGAGGTCGGCCGTGGTGTGGGGTGAGGTGGAGTGCGCGTTGACAGGTGCATGCTAACGCTACTGTAGCTTAGCGCCAATGACAGCTGACGTTAGCATCAGTGCAGGCAATACCCTTCCACGCAATCGAAAGCCACACTTTTTATTTAAAGGTGCACGGTGAGGGTCCATGTTATTTGCAATGTGGATGACAAGTTCCACTTATTTAACTACTCAAAAATGGCTTCAACAACACAGCAATCGCCTCACCACAGATCTGACCCGTACGTAGGCAAAGAAAGAAAAGTTACACAATGCACCCTTAATCAAAAATGCTAAAACGCTAAAAAGAAAAATAGGACACTTCCAATGTAGTCTTTTGGGAGCAGGTCCAGTTACATTCTATGGACAGCGGCTATTGACATCTCTAAAAGCCCGGATTGATTTCACTGTCCCGGGGGAAACATCGATAACACCACCGCCTGGAGGAGAGCTACGGTTTAGCACCAATTAAATGGGCTCCGGTGCTTTCAAAAGTCGGTAAATATAAACAAACTCCTTCGTGATTGACGTATCGAGAAGGGTAAAAATCAAAGATGCCTGTTTTAAAGAGGAGTTTTGTTGTGTAACAGAGAGGGGGGAGAGTTATATAATAGATCCAAATCCTATTCATGTTAATAAAGAGGCAGGGTGATGGATGGAGCCAGGGGCCATACATTAAGGGTCAAAAGTCAATACATGGTGAGTGCTGACGGGAAATCAACAAATAATATAGTCAGATTTTTACAATATATCCAACTTTTCAATGGTGGAATAACAAAGTATAGCAATTACATAAACAATTTACATTTAAATCAGGATAACGCATTTAAGAGCATAAAGGTGCACTTCTCTTGTGGAGGGTCTGTCATCTGTTTTCATGTAATTGCTTTGCCAAGAATGTTCCACAGCCTAAAATGAAACTTACATCCATCTTCAGGTTATGTATATGCAATAAAAATTGCATTAAACTCGCAATAAAAACATCTGCAATTCAATGACTGCGAGACATAAAGGTGTAAAGCCATACCAGGGAACATTCCAGGCAAAGCAAAAACATCTACTCAGAGACAAGCAAGTAGCAAACCTGCCACCAGAAAAGTTACATGACGCACCTTTAACATGTGAGATTAGACTGAAATATCAACTGTAAAAATAGTTATGTTTTTGCAGAGATTACATCAATTATCGTGCCAATCGCCGCCATTCATATTACAATTTTGATCGTATACGCATTTATCTTACAGCTATATTTGACCTCGTGTGTGGGAACTCTGCTGATCTCCCACTGCCCACACTCTAACACATTGTCTAAGAGCTATCCTCCAGTAGTAACCGCTCATATATTTCATAAAGAGTTCAATAGAAGAGGACAAGCGTGCAGAGATAGCAGAAGATAAAACCACGGAGCACTGGGTCGGCCTTATAGTGTCACCTAAATTCTACTCTAATGAATGCTCCATTGATTTCCATTAGAGGCGGCTGGAGCTGACCACCGGGCCTGTCTGCTTCGCATTAACGCGGTTTAAAAGTGAGTGTGACAAACGGCCCCGGGGTCCGGATGTGAGGGCCCCGTGCACTTTAAACCTGAGAGGCTGTGAAGCTGCGAGGAGCCGCGCACAAGAAGAGAACGTGCGAAATGAGAGCAAATCAGCTGCATAAATACAGATTGAGGGTTCGGATTTTAGATTGATCAGAAAAGAGCAATGATGTAGAAGAATGCCCTTATTGTGAGAAACCTTTTTATTATTGTGCTTTGTGGATCTTGGGAGATACTATGGAAAGTTTCTAGGCAGTCATGGATTAAAAATTGATGTATATTTGATGCATATTATTGTAACATAAATATTCTACTATTATACCAATTATAGACCCAAAGTTACAGTGGCCATTGTGATTTGGGCTGTATTATTTTGTATGAGGCTGCCGATCTGGACAGAAAATAAATTCTACACAGACTACAAAGCGGTTTTAAAGCCCCCCAGAGAATCAGTGCAGTGTTGACTTCTTGGCGGATATAAATGTTGAAGACTTCACACAACTCTATTTTGTATCATATTCAAAAAAGCATGGTTTAGTAGCATTTAGGCAAAAGTTGTATTTCTAGTATTTAAATTCACCAAAAACTGAGCGATGGCCAGCCCTGGGCAAATGTTACGACGCCTCTAGTGATAAAAGAATAGGGCGTTACTGAACACTACTCCTATTTTTAGTTAAATCAGTATCTCAGTCAGTTTCCAATGCAGGAAATACTACAGGTTAATCCCCAGTAGGCATTTGCAATAACCATACTTAACATCATTGCATCAAGTTTGAAGACTCACTCATGCTGACCTACTTAAGGAAAATCTCTTGAGTAAATAAATGCAATATTGTCACATTGAAAGTAGGAAGGGCATCTGGTGTAAATCAATTTGTTGTTGCGGTGACACCTGAATAGGAGATGTCAAAAGAAAAGATTTGCCAACACGAAATTAGTACGGCTTAGGGATTAGCACTGTGGGCACTATCATCTAGCAGAGGCTTGATCGAATAACAGAAAAATGCAATTTGTAACAACAACGTTCGGTTTTGAGCTGTGGAAAATGAACAGACGTGAACAGGAAGCCGGCGCTACAGATCGATGAGAAGTGAGCAGAGACCAAAGAGAAGAGGAGGAGGTGAGGAGGAGACGAGCAAGAGAGCGAGAGATGGTGGAAGAGGAAGAGCG
>KN495982.1:22141-35673 GCA_000787155.1 Scartelaos histophorus
AAAAAAAAAAGTTTTACTCAAGAAAAAAAATATTAAATGGATTTTAAGCAATACATTTTGAGGACCCTGCGATCAAAACGAGCATTCATGGTCTGGTTTACAAGTTTGAGTTCACCAAAAAGATGAAAGTAACTGAAAAAAATGTTAATGCTAGCTTGCTTGGAACTGCAATGTTATTTGCAGGGGTTGAATTTAACAGCGCAAATCAGCTCACATCAGCCTAGTCAGTTTTGTCTGGTCAGATTGTTACAAAAGATCGGATTAAAGTCTAACAAGCCTCAGACAGAGCAGTGCTTACAGTTAGCAGAACACCCCAGGGAACTGTTTTATTGTTTCATTAGGATCCCCACTAGCTGGCCTGTGCAATTCCTCAGAAATGTTGATGACCTCAGCTGCAAAGTATCAATAAACAACTTCTAACTATAAAAGAGATTTTTGGGGAATATTTACATTTTTATGACATTTCTGGTAAAATCGTGCCAATATGCAATTCGGTAATAATCTTGCAGTTTAAATTCATACAATTTTCGGTAAAGCTTTATAAACTTCTTTCAAAATAGTCACATAACAGGAACTGCCTTTGTGGAAGTGCCAAAGTTCCACTGCTTTCATCTAAAACGGCATTGCCTTCCTTGCATCTATATTTTTGACCATGGACAAATATTGTGTCACAGGGTAATAGTTTCAACTGTCAGCCGTGAAGGGTGCATTTCAAGTCCCCTCTCCCCTCTCCAGACCCCTAATCCCCCGCCGGATCGCTCAGATTAAGGCCTTGTCCGCTAGATGAGAGACAGTGCTCCCTGGCAGTCTCCAGCAACAACCCTGACAACAAAATTCTTGCACTTCGACCCTCCATCCTAACCAGTGTTGCCTTCAAAGACGTCTGGGATCAAAGTTATTTACGGTTGTAGACGATAGCAAAAGAAAAAGTTTTGAGTATTAGAGTAGCCTTGGTAAATTCTTAGTCCTGGTATAGGCTGGAATGTGACTTGCCTAAAGACACAACACCTGCTGTAGTCTGAACAGTGAACGCTCAATATTTTTAAGCGCTAGAATCACTAAAACAGACCATCAACAAAATTATAATCCCATAACTTCTCTCGTTAACTTGACACTTATCAGCCTCAGCATAACTCTCTGTATAGATTAAAGGAAAGCATGTGTCTAATGGCTGTCTCGTCTCATTACGCAAAAATAGAGGGAAAAAAGTACTGCGAAAATGAAGTTGCCTACAGTAAAAACATGGCCGCTGCTTCTTCATGTCATCAGAATCGAGATTAACACTGGAGGAGGTGCAGGAGTCTCATAGAAGAAAAACCTAATTGATTTTGCAACAGGCTCACGGTCACATCGGATGGGCTGGTTCTCCTGTTGCCATGGAGACGCGACGTTTCCGAGCGCCGGTAGGCTGCTGCGGCACTGATTCAGATCGGCGGCGATGCTATCACTTCCTAGAAAAGTTCTCGTAATTGTTGATGCGCCAGTAGCCAGGAGGAGTAACCCAAAGTGAATTAAGAGGAGATCTGAGAAGAGGGTCTCGCTAAATCCTATCGAGGTCATCGTTGCCTCCACAGCAGCTGCTAACAAGGACACAATGAGCCACAACTTTGTACATGCACAAAAGCTTCTATAAAGACATGCAGTCCTTTAGAGTTATGAAGGGGCGTGTCAAAAAAAAATTCTGTTTGATTAATAATGTAATTGTAGTAACTGTAATTGTCCTGCCGGCGCCACAAGTTTGTCCCCATGAAGATAAATAATTCCAAAGACCATTTCAAGCAAAGCAATAATACTGTATCTAATGCCATGGAGACTAGCAGATGGGCAGACACGTAAAGTTACATAGAGCATCTTTTCTGCTTCAGCTACAAATCAGTTTTTAAACAGATGAGCTAATGTTGGGCTGGTGTTGAGGAAATAGACTTAAAATAATTCATATTTTGGTTCATTATGACTTCTTAAAACAGAAATGTCAATCACAAAAGTAAACCCATCCTTTTCTGTTTGGGGTAACAGAGGCTCTATGCTAGAACACTAACCTGAGGATTCTGGTTCAATCTCACCTCCTCTAAAGACATACTGTTGTGTCTATGAGCAGGACACTTCAGCATTACTACAAAAAGTGTCACAAAATGTTTTAATTGAAAAACCACACAAACATACAGAAGTACATACAGCAGACTGTATTGTCCTTGGTGCCCCTCCTTCTCCTGTCTAATGTGCAGCTCTACATTGACCTCCTAAGTGGTTCCCTGACTCTCTGGCCCCGCACATTACTGGGCCTTTGTCTCCTGCAGACACCAGCCCCTTCACTCTCTTTTAGCCCTGATGCCCCGCCTGACCTGACCGTGACCCTCACTATATCTGTGGAACTGCCCAGGGATACAACTTCATAGACAATATCCATACAACTGTGGACAGGATTCTAATCCAGGCCACAATGAATGGGAAGACGCTGCAATATTTAGTAGCGATAAATGAATAGTTTATCGCTTGGACTATTAATTGGATTATAGGTAATTAACACTTTTGTTCCCATCGTCTACCAGATTATCATAACTAAGATATGACCCAACAATATATATATGATTCTGCAGTAAACCAAAGACTATTTTAGGTAAACCAAGTGAGTAGCTGAGTTCCATATTTATTCATGTACAAAATAGTGATATAAAGACACCAGGATCATGTAGGACAAGTTATTAGAAATTTTAAGAACAAAAGGACAAGGTTCACTGCAACATTTAGAGGGTAACAATTTTTCAATGTATAGTCAATTGGAGTCGATGGAGCAAGAAGCGCCTCCACGATCACTTCCTATTTAAACTATGCTATGTCCATTTATATATACAGTCTATGGATTGATTCAATTAAGTTTCAGTTTGACATTATTGATGGTCATAGAAACAGACCACACCAACCACAATGGAAACGTTCTTCTAGCCTAAATGATACTCAAGTAAAACATAATAGAGCATGTTTATTTTATCACTTGCATCATCATGAGGCTGTCACTTGAGGAAACCAATGCACCCAGTCAAAAAGTCAGCGTCTTAACCCAGCATTACACATCTCCCGCTGTTGCACTGCTCTAATCCTGCCCTTTTCAATACCTCCACGAGCGAAATCACATCTCTAGTCCTCCTCTCACCTAAAAACACATCTTTTCTTTACCCTCATTCCAGTTAGTTTTGTGAACGTACATCTGAAATTCTAGAGCTTAATCTGAGGCTGCGATGATGATGACCCACTTTCTCTCCCCCTCTCTCCCAGTCCCCGCCCTCAGCCGTCGGTCGCCAAGGAGACGCTTCCCTTCTCTCATCCCTGGACCGAACCATCCGACGCTGACAAAGGTTAATCTCGTGGCCGACGCGCGCACACACACACACACACACACAAGCGCACACACACACACCTTATAGCTGTGGGTTAGATGCTCTTTAGAAATGTTAAGCTCATTCTTTATTTCCTGCTATGTTTCTTGCATAAAATGGACATCCCCACATTTTTTTTTTTACTTGCAATGCTACATTTTGCTACAAATATTGTCAATTTTTACCCAATAACAAATGATCCAATGCAAACTATCATGCAAATCTATGCAAAAGCACTTCACATAGTCACTCTTCTCTCACTCTTAACACACCACTACCTCGAACAAATGTATTCACCATTTTTGGTCACGATAAAGCAGAAGACAAGCAGTGATTCTTTACAGGTCTAATATCTATAACTTCAAATTCAAATGCATATATGTTAGAAGGAAATATACACATGCCCCCCCCCTCCACAGCAATTTATCCAACGCTAATCCCACTGGCCCAGATTTGCACTTCAGTCTGCTCCTCATGATGTTATCGTAGTACTCCCTAACACACTCTCACACACACACACACACACACACACACACCCACCCACCCACCTATACCCCGCCCCTCCCCCTCATGGTCCATCATGTGATCTATTTTA
Source organism: Scartelaos histophorus (assembly GCA_000787155.1). NCBI lineage: Eukaryota > Metazoa > Chordata > Actinopteri > Gobiiformes > Gobiidae > Scartelaos > Scartelaos histophorus. The sequence continues at coordinate 26,111 of KN495982.1, forward strand.
GTCATGTGACCCTGGCCGAGGAGTGGTTGCACCTGCGACCTACTGTACGCCTCTACTGTGTGAGTCAGTAGTAAAGATAGGCGATGTAGGGTGGGGGTATACGCTAGCCCACTTTAGATAGAAACGCACAGAAGCACTTGGGCTATTTCGGGAGCGTGTAGGAAGACGAGCGAGGAGCATGTGCGGCATAGAGGTTTCCACGGCAACAGGTCCTCTCAACTCGGAGGGCCGATCAAAAGTAGCCGACGGGCTTGGATGCTCACATGCAGCAGGAAAGGAAGAGTAGTAGAGAATGGAAGGAGTGGGTGGACTTGACGCTAGGCAATGCCAAAGCTAACTTTTCTGGCGCAGAGTCCGCCACGAGCTTCACCATGGATATTTTATGTCTTTGGCCTTGAATGTTTCACAGTATGACATGAAGCATAGCTTCATAGACACCACCAGGTGCTCTGCTCAGAGTAGAAATGCATATTTTAAAAGGAATAAATACAAGATTCAGTAGATACTTGTAATTCCATACTATGTAACATTACAGGCAAAGCGAGGACATCTCCATGGAGAAAAACAGGTGACAAAACCTCCGTTAAAAAAGTTACACAGTGCACCCTTAAAGGCCCGGTACCCGATTTCTCCCATGCACTTGAGCAAATTGTGTCTTGAGCCAGTTGAGATATATTGTATAAGCAGCTGTTGAGATCAAAATAAGTCAGCTGCATGCTGTCTGCATTTTATTCAAAAACTTTTTTTTTTTTTATATTATTTCATAGTGCAATGACCGAGACAGTAAGTTTTGCTCTGGAAAGTTGTGGAAAAAAGCACTCAAAACTCATTGCGGCAAATAATTATGCTGTTTTGGAATGCATAGCAAGTAAAAGTAATAACTTTGGACGACTACAAATTGTTCATGTTTTCAAGACGCAACATTAGATGTATGTAGGTCATTTTAAACAGGAACTTGTTCATTTGTGTTAAAGCCGTTACACAGCTCAAATAATAGACTATTTTTAATGCCACAAATCTGCTATTTCTTCTGAGTTATTCACCACCTTTTCAGTCAAACCCAAATCTAATTCTTCACACCACTTAAAAGCACTTGCTGACCTGATCCATTTCTTATCTTGCAGGGCTTGGATCTGAAGAGGGCCAGTCTCACACAGTCCACCTTCAAAGGCATCTGGTCATTTCAGACACAGCCCTCATCTCCTTAGAAATCCTATTATCTTGTTTTACTGCCCACCCTTACTTTCCGAAGAGTGTGTAAGATTTTTTTCTGTAGATTTTTGAACGCCCATCAACTTTTGCACCACAATTCTCAAAATATCATGTTTTTTTCTTCCGTGGGTAGTCCATCCATTTTCTTGGTTAGAGAATTTCTTTAGATATTTAGATAATTTCAAGACAAAAAAGAAAAACAGCTTTTTTAAGATGTTTCTATATAATGGGGAATATTTTAAAAACAAATTATAATATTCTCATTATCGGAAATAAGGCATTCATGCTTCAGCTTGTCTAAAATGTCATAGATAATACATTAAAGTTACCAAGGACAGAGAAAGAGGAGGAGCAGTGCGTGGGGGTGACGAAGAGCAGAACACACTGAGAGCTGATGAGTGCTGCAGATGTGATGAGCAGATGAAACAACAGCACTGACAAAGATTAGACAAGAGTCGCGACCAGAGTCTTGAAAATAAAAAGTTTATGACGACCTCCCGCTGAAATAAGGCTCCAGTCCTCTCTCTCACTAAATCATGTCACTTGGCTACATCCTGTCTGTTGTCAACCTCTCACCGGGCCGGGGGCGATAAACAGCGAGCAGATTGGAAACAGATGTGGGGAACAGGAGACAAAGAAAGAAAGAAAAAGAGAGAGCGTGTGTGTGTGTGCATAGAACCGATGTAAAGGAGGTAAAAATCGTGAGTCCTTGGAGGTTTTTGCAAAGCTACTGTTTTTAGGTCAGGAGACAATGAGTGGTTTGTGCCAGAACTTAAGAGTTAACACATGTGCAAAAACTTTTCTTCAGTAATAGATTGCAAGAATAGACTGATAGGCAAATGAAAGCTGAATAAGCAAAACGATTCTGCATCATTTTAATCACTTTTACCATGACTTTACCAAAGCTTTAAATAGAAAATAGGAACAGTGCATGTTATAAAGAAATAGCATTGCATCTTCACTGAATATTTAAAATGAAGGCTTTAAAAGCTTTCAGCCCTGTCCAGCTGCATCCACACACATTAATAAGTGATACAAAGAGAGCTATATTTGTTTCCCTGCATTAATGTACAGGTTTAAATCGCATTATTGTGCTAATACGACAAATAGATGTAACAAACTTGAAGTAATGCGGTGAAAGTTGACAGACCGCAGAGGATCCATTTAGTTAAGCCTTTAAAGTGATTAGCAGCGTGTGCACATTAGAGCGACCTACAACGATGTTCAACCAACCACTACAACAGCAGCAGCAGCAGCAGCATCCACACAAAGAATAGTCTATCAACAAAGTATTTAAACCAACTACTAGACCATTTAATAAACCTGGGTGATATTGCAGAAGCAGCTTACCCATTTTGAAGAGGGAGTGTAGCTTTCAGCCCCAGGACAAGACGTGAATGCGCACCTCCTCAGAGCGGTCCACAACTTTCTCTGAATACAAGGGGGTAGGAGGAGGGGGAGGGGGGGGCAGGAGGCACACAACTGGAGGGTGAGTGGTGACATCATGACCTTGGCTGGAAATATATCAAATTATTAAATCAAGAAGGTACTTAAAATAACATAACAACAAAGCAAATGATGCATTAAAAACAAGTTTATAACTTAATGCCTACAACTTTTATTGGAACAAATTCAAGTTAAAAATGCTGGCCATTGGTAAACAGATAAAACAGCAGTGGAAAATTAGTGAAAATACAAAATAATTAGATCCAAATGAAAAGTTAAAAGTTACAGTGTGCAGCTTCTGCACCAAAGAGGAGCGTTTGTTTACAGCTAACCTGAGATGACACGAGGAGCCATAGCAACACATCCAAAGCGCAGAGCAAATTAAAGCAAGATTTAAAATCAATACATGTACTTGTAGCATTTAGAGTCACTTCAAGGAGCAATAAGTAACCAATAACTCAACGCTTAGTGTTCCTTTGAAGTGGATCTATTTGGAGAGAAAATATCTTGTAAACTTGACTAATTCAAAAATGAGTTCTGTTGGAGAGGCTGCAGTCACAGTCCATCAGAGCGCCTCCTTCAGGCTGAACAGTACAGTGGTCACAGCTTCAGCGGGATCACAGGCCAGTACTTTGGCTGCTTCAGGTCACAGTTCCTGTCAAACGTGAGCTGCATGGCAGCCTCCATGGCCATGATTTTAGAGGCGTCTTTCCCGTACAATTTCTTCATCTCTGCGGCGCGCCTCTCTCCAGGTCGCTCGGTGGGAGGAGCCACAGTGCTTCTGTAGGAGGAGCCATGCAGGTCCTGGTCAGCGGGCACATAGTCCTGCTGCTCTTCTTCCATCTGCTGCTGCCTCTCTGTACCACAGGACACATGCTTTAGTGTAACAGCAGAGGGCACTCTCACACCCAACAGCTAGAGATTAGACCATAACAAAGTGAAACTTTCTGACAATTCTGTGTTAAATACATTTGCTCATTATGGCAGACACACCTATGCATTACATTTCTGTGGCTGGGGAAATGTATATTAGATCATTAGAAAAGTTACACATTTCACTATAAATGACAGACGTGTGTATGTCCTTACTGAGTTCTTCTCTGTGCCTCTCTGTCTCAGCAAAGTACTGCCGCAGCTCCTCACTGATCTCCATGTTACTGACATCGCACTCAATGTCACTGTCCGAGCTGCTCTCCTCTTCCTCGTCCACATCTTCACTGTGGTCCTCTCCTGTGTCCCAGTCTGTGTACCGGGCCTGGCTGCTGGGGTAGGACTGAGGGTAGAAGTGTGGGCCGTAGGCAGCTTCCAGGGCTTTGTGGTAGGCTCTCCTGTGTCTCTGGTACCAGCCCATTGCCTGCGAATAGTGCTGCCAGTAGCGACTGTAAACCGGGCTGGAGAACCACGACATCACAGTGCTAACGCCCTCCTGTCATGTAAACATCAGTCATTTTTATGTGGAATTAGTTTTCAAGTGTTCAAAAGTAACCTCAAATCTGTAGTAACAAATTAAGACCAAAATAATATCAAATCACTTTAACATCATCATGTTAACCAAGTCTGAAAAAATGTCCTACCATATTTATAAATGTTATGAAAAGAGCAGCAGGGAGATCACTTAGTTATGTTCCTCCATATCCAGTCCACAGCCGCCTCATGTGCGCATCCTGTGGGCACAAGTCAAACTACTGAACAGTCTGAACATGCTGCGGATCTCTGAGGTTTAATAGTTGTTTTAACATTGTCTATTTTATTCCAGTTGGACTGTTACCGTTAACGCTGCAGCTGCATCATGAGGAGCCTGAAGGCTGGAGCACTTCCTGGTTGAAATTTTCCCAAGAGCCTTTGAGCGCGCGCTGACTTGTGCGTACGTGGTGCGCCCCACAGCGGCCACTGCGAGAAGTGCAATTTACGCAAACGGGTTGAATCTAATGTCAACACGACAGAAATGATTCCAACACGTGATTTCACGAGGATGTTGAGTCATTGCAATTTTATTGTTTGGATAAGAACTATTCACTTAATTTCCACATCAAACAAGTGTTGATAAATTTAAATTATTTTTTATAATATTTTTAGTCAGAACTCAACACAGCAGTCAGCAGAGCCAGAGTGATCCAGAGTCAAAAGTGAACTAATATCTTTAATATAGACTCTTCAAAATCACACAGCAAGTGTAGATTACATCAAGTACAGCACAAAGGTCACGCTCCACCTCCACCTCCACCACAGCCTGAGTCACAGACTGTGTGATTTGAGTGTGGTTTTGTGGGCTGATTAATAACCTTAGCTTTAGATTTACAACCTGCATTACATTATTTTAAATTTATTCAATTTATTGTGTTTTTAAACTCCATACACCCTCACTCACTTGGATAAATTCAGAGCTGGAACTGCTAGTCAGTAGAAAAGGAGCAAATCTGGGTATGTTTTTGATGAGGCAACATGACTTAATGTTACATAACTTAAAGGTTCCAAGAGTTAAAATCAAAGTCATTCTGCACTTTCACTTTTTTTTACAAATGCAGTCATACAGGTTATACAGGATATTACTACCAGACCAACCAATCTCTTTTTTCAGGAAACAAATCATCATTCTAATTGTATTTTGCCATTGTGAAAATCTCTGGGGACTTTTTTATTGCCAAATGTTACAGGTGAATTCTATTTAAATATGTGACTCATGTGTTTCCCTAATTTCCCTTAGAGAAAAACAAGAACCAAAAGCTTAATATCCAAAGTATGGTATGGCATCATTTTAAAGTATTTCATTCATAGTTAAGACTTGGTTGTTGATATAGCTTTTAACATTCATTTTTAAAAAGCAATGGAGATGTAAGCCACTTTCCAAGATTTGACTAAAGATATTTACTGAGCTGCCAATGGTATGGACAATTCATAATTCTTAATTCTTGTTACTTTGCAGTGGGGGTGTTCAACATGCTTCTCTATGGCAAAATGTTCAAGAGTTTCCATTTCTTACATAATGCACACATTAGCAAACACAGCCAAAATGTTTTTAAAATGTCTGAAAACAAAAGAAAAACATACAAAATAGGTTTAAATAACACATTTTAAGGAGCCTGTGATTGAAATAAGCATTTATGTTCCTGTTTAGGTGTTTGATTTTCAACAAAAATGTGAGAAAGACAATGCAATTTGAGTGGGACTTGTTTAACAGCTCAGATCAGCTCACCTGTTGAACATCCACCCAAGTCAGTTTTCTGTTGAATGTGTTAAATTAAAGCTCAAAAAAAAAGAAAAAAAGAAAAGAAAAACAAAGCCTCAGATAAAGCAGTGCTTACAGTTAGCATCATTTCTTTATTAGTTATTGTCAAGACTTTGTTACCAACACTTGAGAGACAGTGGCGGACTGGCGATCTGTACGTTTTACCCCCCCTCCTGGTCCTCAGTTTGAGTAGTGGTCTCAGTCCGCCCCTGGATGTGCGTCAGAGGTTTGTGAAATCGGCAGTAAAACCACAAACAAAAATGGGTCATAAACGGGCAGGAAAGACGTTCTTCAGACCTTTCATATGAAACAGGTTTTGACATTTCCTATACACAGAGCACAGTCAGTCTAATACTGGCCAAACGCTATGGATCTGTACAGAGGAAAATTATGGTTTTTGCTATTTTTTCCATTAAGTTTCGGTGGCCCAGATGGTACTGGAATATGTTTTAAATACTAATACTTTAATTTTATTTAATTGTTTTTACATTTATAACCTGCTTGTATTGTGTTGCAGTGTTTTTGGAAAAGCTCATCAGGGCAGAAGAGGACTTGACTCCTCTCTGCACCAATGATGCGGTTCTAGCGATACATTGCAACATCAAAAAAGAAGAAAAAGCACATGTTACGTGTAGTATACTCTACATACCCGGGCAAATCAACAAAACTAAGTGTGACAACAGGATTTCATTGATGACTCAAAACCATACTGTATACCTACGCCTGATAGACCTAACCCCAGCCGACCGTGGAGTGTACAACTGTGAGTGCACAGTTAAGGGTGACATCTCTAAAGTTCAGCTCAAAGTCTCTTTGAAAGGTATCATATATTTAAACTGGCAATATCAAAGTAATGCTAAAATTTACGCTACTACATTTTTTTTTCAGTTAATGAACAAGACAAATCTGAGGTTTCCACCGTCACTCAAAATAGTCATGCAAACGTGATTTTACTTTGTACAGTTATAATAACTTCAGTCGTTATATTTGGGGTAACTGTTGGTTGTATTTATCGGAAGTGCCGTAGGTGAGACCACACCTCCACTGCAAAGTTAACTGCAAATGTCTAACACTTGTATAACTGATTTTAATATCTTTTACAGGCAAGGATCTGAGCCTGCAATGACGGTATGGGTGAATCATTACAGTGACTACAATTTCCCAAATACTTTAGGCAATAATAGTAATATGTGGCATTTATTTGTTTTAAAGGGAGGAGAGGAAATGGAAACATACGCACCGCTCCGGCAGCCGACCAATGACCTCTACCAAACTATTCACACATTTAAACCATGATCAAACGAACCAACCAACTTTTTTGAATACATTTTTTATATTCTGAGCTTTCTATTTTGTTGTAACTAGATTTTCTGACCTGGTCAAGGGTCCGCCCCCTGCTTGACTCCATGGAGATGTTCTTGCTTTGCCTAGAATGTTCCATAGACATTAAACTTATCCATTTTCAAAAAGAAAAGCATGTGACCCAACCAGGCCAGGTCAGATCTATGGAGCGGCAACTCTGTAAGAATGCATGATTTTCAGGGGTTGTTTTTTTTAGCAATAAAACAACTGTAATTGAAAACAAGCAAGAGAGATGAGCTTGATATCAAACTGTTTAACATTTCAGGCAAAATGTTACTTAAATTATATTCTCTTTATACGCAGTCAACTGTGGTCTTGTCACCTCAGTTGACATTTGACAGTGCAGCGCAATGGTCATACTTCCTTTTGAGTCAAATATAGTCAGACATTGTACCACTCAAGCTAACTTTGCAACTCAGACTTCAGAAAATTGAATCTGCAATTTCCACTATTTCTCAGCAAAAAGTATAAACTATTTCACTGTTACTTTGGATTATCGATGTTGGATTATTTCCTTATGTGGTCATTTTCATCTTTTTGTTTATATGAGAAACCATATTTTTGATTCTAAACTATTAAATTATTCAAATCTATGTTATCTGTCGTTGAAGATTGAATATGTAAAATGTCATGTGCCATATTTTAAGCACACCACATTTATAAATGATATATGTGCGTTGTATTCTTATCCTGTCTTCTACTTCTACCACTAACTCTGTGTTTCAGCAACAAATTATCAATATTGTTTTAATGATTCTGAGAAATTTGGTTCAAAGTATTTACTGTATATGCAGTATTTTTGGAAAAGCACATTGGGACAGAATTCGACCTAACTCCTATCAGTGCCGATGACGCAGACAGTGTCATTACAGTTGCACATTGTTATATCAAAGAGAAAAGAAAACTGAGACGTGATACAGATTACGGTATCTGGGGCGACAGAGGAAAGAGCAAATTAACTTTTTAAAAATCAGACTGTGCTCCTTGGACTGCCGAACCTAACTCCAGTGGACGGTGGAGTCTGCAGCTGTGAAGAAGGCATTTGGGCACTACTTGTTCATATCACTGTTGAAGGTACTGACACATAATACAAGATACTACAATATCAATATTACAGTGTTTATTGTTTTATTTATTTTTTTTTTTTTCCAAGAGTCAACCATTCATCTTTTTAATTCTAGTTTCTACAATTGGCTAATCTTTAGTCTTTGTCGTCACATTTGGAGTAATTATGTGTTGTATTTACAAGGGGATGTGCTGTTGGTGACTGAGACTATAAAGCCTAACGCATGTTTAAGTCACACAAGTGAATACCTTCTTTTCTTTAACCGGGAACAAGATGTCTATCTCTACCAAACTATTTGCACCTCCAAAAATGTGTAAATGTAATAATTATTAATGATAACAAGGATTTTTGTTGGTTTAATTTCATAATATTTTAGTAATGTTCTTTAAATGTTGTGTTTTCCTGATTAATTAAATACATAGAATACACAACAAAACAGACTGAGTTCCTATAACTATATTTCTTTAATCAAAGGGGATGAAAAAGCTTGTCTGGATGTTTTGTGGCATTGCTTCTCCATGAAAACAAGCAGCGAGTTTTTATGCTAGATTTTAAGGTAGTTTAAGCAATAAAAACACATGTAACCGACTTCAATATAAATGGGTTCAAAGTGAATGTACCTGTGTATTAGTAGAATGACCTGAGTCTGTTTTAAACAAAGCAAATAAATACCCACAGCGGTTCTTTTTTGAGATCATAGTTTCCTTTCGAGAAGCATCCAAGGTGGTTGTGCTGTCAAGAACTGGCTGTGACTTTCTGTGTTGTCTGTGATCACGTCTATTCAGCAATTAGATCACATCTTTTGAACTGTAAATTAAGAACTTTTAAATTATTGATCGAGGATGATGGACCAGTGTAGAGCGGCATTATGCTTTCTACTGCTATCTCCACTAACTCTGAGTTTCAACAATCAATTAGGTAAATCAACAGATATTTTATTGTTTAATGAATATTTTACACATCTAATGATTTGTGTTTGTTCACAGTGTTTTTGGAAAAGCACACCGGGACAGACGTGCACACGTATCTGCTCTGCACCAATGATACTGACGATTTCATCACAAATGTACATTGCCAAATTCAAAGAGACAAAAATGGAGATGTGTGTCTATTAAACTATGTAGCTGGACAGAAGAATGAAACCGAATGTGACTCCAGGATTTCACTAATGGTACAAAATCAAACCGTGTTCCTCCGTCTGATGGACGTAACACCGGCGGACAGTGGAATGTACAACTGTTCATGTATAAA
>KN495983.1:11277-22666 GCA_000787155.1 Scartelaos histophorus
CTATTGTGTGTTGTGTCGTGTTATGCGCCCAGGTCACAGAGGGACCCGAGGCAGCAGGCGGAAAAGAGAACGAAGGGGCCACATTTGGGCATCGTATCTCCACATGCGGAGTCCAGCCGTGAGTCAGCCATGAGTCACAGAGCCGGCAGAACTTATGTGTCACTGCTGGAGGAATGCTGAGGTAGAGGCGTGACATGTGGAAGTTTAACATGGGAAAAGAAGTCAAAGGTGTACTGGAGGGTCCGCTACCTACTTGTCTCCATGGAGGTTTATGGATTATGGATGTTTCTATTGCCCCAGTATACAGTAATTCCTTCTGTAAATGGAGGCGACTCTCCACAGATCTGAATTGTAATGTAGCATAGTGCTGTAACTCGCTTGTGTCCCTTGTGATAAATAGGTTTAATCTATACTGTGGAACATTCTAGACAAAGCAATAACATTTCCATGGAGATAAGCAAGTGGCGAACTCTCCACTAGGAATTTTACACAGTGCATACCAAATATTTAAATTACAATAGTATTCATTTAAATTTGAGTTAAGTTGTCTAAGTCTAGCTGTGACTCTTATATAATTCCCAGATACATACATTACTGTGGAATATTATAACCAACAGAACTATGTATTTGTTGGTTATAATATTCCACAGTAATGTATAACCAACAAATACATAGTTCTGTTGGTTATAATATTCCACAGTAATGTACGTATCTAGGAATTATATAGCTATATATTTGAGACAAGCAAGAGGGCCAAGTAAGAGTCAGGTTTGTGGAGAGTTTGTGCAAGTCAGGTCCACTCACAGTATGGACGTCTTTCAGTGTAATAAAAACATCACTTTTTATTTAGTTTATTTTTTTTTTTTAAATGTTACATGGTGGTGCTTTAAAATATTAAAATCGTATGTCCATAGTTTCATATTCATACATAGGCATTCATCAAATTTTTACTTCACAGGTGTCAACTAGAATCCAAATATCTTCTTCCTTGTTATGCACTTTGTAATTTCATTCCGTCAGCTGAGTGACAAAGACAAAGTGCTGTACCTCACCTTTAGTTTAGGCTGAACCCATTGAACCCTTGATATTGAAAGGGACCCCTCACTTTTGAAGAGAAAACGAGGGGGCGTACCAGTATTGTGTCAAGGCAGAAGACTGCAGGAGACCTGATGGTGTCAAAACACATTATTATAGTGGCTGCAAGCAAAACAGCCACTGGGCCAGACCTCACAGTGTGCACCCAGGGGACCAGGGTTGAGAAACAGATGATGGCAGATGATGTGCATGTAGAATTAACAGACATGCATTATGATTTACGTTTCCTGGCTTCATTAGAATATTTCCAAAGAATAACAATATACACAAGGAACAATAGTGTTTTTGGATGGTAGTGATGGAAAAGCGACGTAATCATCTCCGATTATAGCCTGAACATTGTCCAGCAGCCTGCTTTGAGTAAAAGTGACTGCTGTGTTTTCTTTTACTGAGTTTGGTTCATTGGACAGAGGTGCTTTGGTATTGTTAGCACCTCTTTGTCATTTATCACGCCCTTTCCCTCATTCAGACTGTTTGTGCAAAATGCATGAGCTCATTTTTGAGGTTTGAAGGAAGCCTTTCAGTAGTCAAATGTTTCCCAGGCCCTGAACTGGGCTCTACATTTGACGCCATTACAGGGCAATATTTGTGAATTGAACCTGCAGCTTTCCTGCTCAGGGTCAGAGGTAAAAACGCTATGCCATTGGGCCCTTCTTGTGGTTGCAACAGTATTTTATGAATCTATCAAATCATTCACCTTAACTGGACTCATCATTTAAACACACAAAATGCCTATGATATCAGTCCAGCCAACTTTGATGCTATTGTGTTTGCCTGATTTAATCAGCTACTGTGACACTCAACAGTCATACTTATTAGAAAAAAAATAATGGATTACTTTTCCCATGGAGTATTTTGTAGCCACACAATGTAACTTTTCTTTGGTTGAGGGTTCATTACCTGCTTTTCTCTATGGAGCTGCTTTGTCTTTTGGATCTGCCTAAAATTTTCCATAGTCCATCCATCCAATCATTTCCTTCGGCTTATCCGGGGCCGGGTCACAGCGGCAGCAGTCTCAGCAGGGACTCCCAGATTTCCCCCACCTTGGACACTTCCTCCAGCTTCTCCGGGGGAACCTCAAGGTGTTATCAGGCCAGCTGAGAGACATAGTCCCTCCAGTGTTTCCTGGGTCTTCCCTGGAGCCTCCTTCTGGTGGAACAGATGCCCGAGCCACCTCAGCAGGCTCCTCTCAACGTGGAAGAGCAGTGGCTCTACTCCGTGCCCCACCCGTGTGATTGAGCTCCTCGCTCTATCTCTAAGAAAGCACCCAGCCTGTGGAGGTAACTAATTTTGGCCCCATATATCTTGAGCTCTCCATCATAACCCAGAGCTCATGACCACAGGTGAGGGTAGGAACGTAGAATGTTAAATTGGCTCAGCTGCCTCTTCACCACAACGGTTCAATACATCGGCCACATCACTGCCAATGCTGCACTGATCCACCTGTCAATCTCACTCTCCATCTTTCCTTCACTTGTGAACAAGAACCTGAGATAATTGAACTTCTTTTCTTGAGGCAGTGACTCTCCATTCACCTGGAGAGGGAAAAAACCATGGCCTTGGATTTAGAGGAGCTGATCCCAGCTGCTTCACACTCAGCTGCAAACCACCCCAGTACATATTGCAAGTCCTGGTTCGATGGAGCCATTAGGACAAACCAAACTGGACCTCCCCTGGCCCCTGAATGCACCTAGACATTCTGTCCATAAATACAATGAACAGAGATGGTGACAAAGGGCTGCTCTGGCAAAGTCCAAAATGTACAGGGAACAGGTCTGACTTACTGCTGGCAATGCAAACACAACTCCTGATACAGGGATACAGGGACTGGACAGCCCTTAACAAAGCACCCCATACTCCCAGAGCACCCCTCACAGGATACCACAAGGGAGACGGTTGAATACCTTTTACAAATTGACAAAGCACATGTGGACTGTTTGGGCAAACTCCCATGAACCCTCAAGCACCCGATGGAGAGTGGAGAGCTGGTCCAGTGTTCCACGGCCGAGACAAAAACCACAATGCTCCTCCTGGATCCGAGGTTCAGCTATCGGTCAGATTCCCCTCTCCAACACTCTGGAATAGACCTTACTGGGGAGGTTAAGGAGTGTGATTCCCCTGGAGCTGGAACATACCAGTCAGAGGAACCACCACCTTGGTCTGCCAGTCCTGATGTGAGGATGTCCCTAACCGCCATGCAAAGTTGCAGAGATGTGTCAGCATTTCCCATAGTATGGTATTAAACATTTACTTTGCACAGGTATTTGAATAAAGTACGTGTAAATACATGCCATCTTACTGTGAGCACTGGTTTGGTGATGTCTCCATAGAAATAGCTACACTACACTGTGGAACATTTCACTTACCAACCACACCTTCAAATGTGAAAGACAAAAATGTGTTTTTATCGCTTGAATTATACATATTGTCATCTTAATGTTTAATCTGATTGGTTGTGTTCACCTTGATTAATAGCACCACTTTCTGAAGCTATTGTGGAAACATAATTTTACCGCAGTTTGTTTGGACTGACTGAGAAGAAGTTGATTTGTGTGCCAGTTTTTGTTTCATGTGGGTAGGCTCTGTAATTACAGGCATATTCACCAGAAACCAGGTCAAACATCTGCAATCTGACAGTTTTACACAGAATTCTTGAATGTTTTACCTCTTGTATGTTGTTTCTCTGTGCTCGCCTTCACTCACTTTGTCCTCTATCTCTGTGTATGACTCAGTGCGGCACCATGCAGCACCAGATAACACAAGCACTTTCGATAACCTCCCCGCGCCCTGATCCATGCCCCAAAAATCCTCTGCACATCCCGTCGTCTGGTAATCAGGTGTGCGTCCCGTGTCCACTCCACACGCTCTCACACGCCCCCCTCCTGCCCGCCAACACCTCCAGAACAGCCACAGAGGTCATCCCTTCAACTTAATGGATCGTACAACCTCCACGCCGTCGCTAACGTGGACAGGCCCGCTGCTTTTCATGACACCGCCTGTGGATTTGTGGTAAAGGACGTCATTAGCATACACAAGAAAGCCAAGCACGTGTTGATGCCAGACAGTGGGATGGTTGGCATAGCGTAGCAACACAAAGATAATTAGCTCGACTGGCTTGCACGGGCACTTACGCGGAATTAAAATCAGAGCTGCGATGATGGATAGCGTGAGCCTGGCGTTACAGAGAGATTTCCAGAAACAACAATCGCACAACTCAGTGGGATGGAGAAGTGGGCACAAAGATCTAATGAGGGAGTGTGCTCATTTGGCGGGGGAGCTGCGAGTCCACGTGGATTATGAGACAATACGCAATAACGATACTTGATACTCGCATAGGTCAGAGGGAGCGTTATGAAGTTGGCGCTTATTGGCAAGGCACCAGCTCGCTCATTTAGCCTTCAAAGCGGCGATTAAATATCTGTACAGTTGCTTAGCTTGAAAACAATCTTGTTTGTCCAGTAGGAAACAGGAAATAATTTGGACAGAAAGAAGGGTTGTGAATATTATAGAAGAGTGTGCTGCTTCTACTGCTACAACCTTGTCCATGTGAGGATACTTTTGAGATGGTTTTCCAAATGGTTTTTCCAAATTCAATTGAACCTAATTGAGCTTATAGGTTGAAAAATCGTGGCATTGCCATTGGCCGCTTCAGCCATCATCAACTCACCCGTCTCATACTAGAAAAGTGGGTGAATCGTCTTACCCAATGATATTATGGCACGATGGCACCTGGTATACTTCCATAGCGCCCGAAGTACTAGGATGAGTCTTGCTTACCTTATGAGATTTGAGCACTGAAAAGCAAACCACGGAGAAAGCGTTCAATAAAATAGCGTGGAATTCCCAAAAAAGTAATATTTATTTGTTATTTCTACAGTTTCAGATGAATTTTATATTTGTGTTTAACCAGGTGCCCGAGGATTCATTTACAAACATGGATCAGTGTTTGATTTGGACTGACGTAAAAAAAACTGGCAGCTAAGAGCCACAGAAGATGCAGTGCTCCTCACCCCCTTCCTCCTGGCTTGTGATAGGACGGGTGGCTTCTTTGGCATCGACATCTGGCCCTGTTTGAAAGCACGAGTGAAGTTGTGCAGGGCTGTTGGTCTGGGCATTGGTCAGTGGGTCATCGTGGCTGCGCGGAGGAGCCGGTGGCGATGGGAGGGGGCCAACTGTTGGGACAAGGCTAGAGTTGTCTAACCCGGGCTCATTATGCAAACCCCCCCCGACGCTTCCCTGGACGCGCTTGTGTTGGAGAGGCCCGGTCCAGGCAGATGTTGCGAATGAAGTTGTTGTGTGCAGGATTCTGTGGGAAAAATCCTTCAGGACGACATCTGATAGAGGAAGTGAAAGTGGTCTAATTGAAAGACGACTGTAAACATTTTGGAATAAGCCCCCTGGTTCTCGTGTGGGATCGGATAATGAATTTGATCACCTAATTGATGGGGATTGGAGTTGGCAGGGTGGTTTGTGTAAAGAAAAGCCAAAATCTGTTTATGATAATGTTCTCCTATAGCCTGACCTATAAAGTGAACAAAACATGCTCTTTTCTATCTCCTATTAATTGTTCAGGGTGAATAAATTGTATACTGGACCTCCTTTCTTGCCCAAGGACACAATGACAAGGCTATCATGTACTGGCAACCATATTCTGTAACTCGGTAATTGTAATTCAAGAAAAGTTGTTGTATTTTCAGTTCTACTTTGATGATAACTTTGCAATATATTTGTGTTGTTCAGACTGTGTGGCACTTTCACAGTGAGTCTCCAGCTGTGCCCACTGCTGCCCACTCACACGCACCATCCATCTGCAGACGAAGAAGCAACAACGGCACGATTCCACAAACACAACATGACCTTTGACCTGTGGAGGCCACCTGCATACACAAGCAGACACCTACAGAAGTAAACACAGTGAGATGATATATGAGGGTGCGCTGTTTGATGAGGGACTTCTGACAGACTTTTTTGTTTTAATTTTAAAGGTACACTGGGTAAGCTTCTGGTGGGGGTGTGCTCACTATTTTTTTTCCATGGAGATGTTCATACTTTGGTTAAAATTGATGTTAATAAATATCCATTCTTGCTGTGAGTGGGGGTGTCTCTCCATAAATCTAACTGGTAATTTAGCTTGCAAGTTTTCATGGAGATTTACAAATTTATGGCCATCCTGTAGAACATTCTAGACACATCTGCAGTGAGACAGCTAAGGTAACAGACCCTTACCAAACAGGTTACAGGGCAGTTTTAGAGGAACTTATTCTCCTAACATGTGCAAAACCGGCGTGAGGAAGGAAGACCACTTCTAATCCACACGCTAACCACATACCGCGGTATATGTGTTATGTAAGTATAAAAATATCTGCTCATGCATATATGACATACATACATACTGACATTTTGGACAGAAAGTTCTCTCTCTGTTCCAACTTTGTGCTGATTTGTTATCTGTGTTAGAGATTTGGGGAAATGTAACTTGTGTGCATGATCACAGTTCCTCTATGGAGCTCAGCGCCAGCAAGTGTTTATATCTTAAGTGTAACTTGTGGATTTTGATTTGGTCTGTTTAAAAGCCACTCTAGATGTAGAGGCTTGATTGTTCACACAGACAAAAGCAGCTGAGTGTGGGCTATATGTTTTACGGCTGTTGTTATTGAAGTCTCATATTACACTGTTTTCTGATCTTTGTTATGTTGTGTCCTCATTCAAAACACACCCGGAGTTGCTTTTCTTTCAAACAAAAAACACTTTCAATTTGTGATACTATGTGGTCATACAGGAAGTGCTCCACTGTGTTTTTAAATGCCATAAATCTTCACTAGAATCATTTGGATGATTTCAGACCTGGAATTGCCCATTTCTACTGAACTAAAGATAAAAGGAGCTGTTAACTTGGAAATGATCACTTCATGACATCACAAGGTGGAACAGCATTATGAGCTTTGTAGATGTGGACAGACTAATAATAAAGGGTCATTCAAACTTGTGTGAATGAAACAAAACACAACTCCAGATGTTTTTGAGGTGGTAACATTCTAACATAACTTTAAGCTTACAAGAATGCATTTTGTGTAATATAGGACCCCTAAGAGCTGTTATAGCACTTTTAAATAGGGATAATATAATGGACTAAGACCTTATATATCATAATGCAGTAAAAACAGTACAAATGTAAAATGTATAAATTTGTTTCACGTGTTGTTGACGTACGATGACGTAGACAATAAAAGTTGAAGAAATTACATGATCACTGAAAAGGCTATTTTCACATCGTTGCGGTCCCATCTGCACAATAAATGTTTATATTTTGTAAAAGACGTTTTTAGAACAGCAATTCAGTTTAAGGGGAACTTAAAAGTCAAACTTAGTCTATAAAGAAACGCAAAGCCAAAAGATACTCTCTGAAGTTGCGAAATAAAAGACAATAGTAAAACTTACACTGAACACATTAAAAGTTGCATCATTGCGCAACCCAGAGGAGCGTGGTTTCTTAGTGGGGGATAAAAATGTGGAAGTCCTCCCTCCTCTCGCGGCTTGTGAGTGGCCGCTGTGTGTGTCAGTCAAGGGGAGGGTCGCATGGCCAATTTCTATGTGCCTGGATGTCAATTTAGCTCTCAGAATGCGCTCTCGTTTGTAGCTGTCAAGCGGACAGTCACTCGGGGAGGACGTGCAAAGGAGCTCCTCATGAGACGCGTGGATCATTTCGGATATTTCATTCACTTTTCTTGATACGTTCATTCACACTAAGAATTAGACCCAAACTTTACGGGGGGAAAGTTTGGAGATTAGTCGCCGTGGTGCGTTCATGCCGCTCCTATTTTGAACCGACAATTGGACCACGAGGTTAGGAAACATGTTGAGCCAGTGCGCCGTGGTCCTGCTGCTGCTGTTGGTGGTCCGTGCGCTTTCCTCCGCTCACGAGTGCACGCCGTGTAACCTGCGCGCTTGTCCGGTCAGAGCCGCCGCTGCCGCCCGGGGCTGTGACGGTGGCCGCACGGTGGCCCGGGACCCTTGCGGATGCTGTGACCTGTGCACGAGGCTGGAGTGGGAGCCCTGCGGGGGACAGGACTGGAGCGTGGGTTACTGCGGGCTGGGGCTGACCTGCGCCACCGTGAATGGAACCGGACCGGCTGTCATTCCCGAGATTGGAGTTTGTAAAGGTGAGCCCACACGTACAATTCAGAATGAAACCTAATTCAAACCATTTAGGCTTAAATACAGTTGTGCGTAAAAGTTGATTTGGATCACCTCTTGCGTAAAAGTTGGGTTATTTGGATTTTAGTTATTTCTACAACCTAATAGACTTATTTTATGAAGCTATGACATCTAGTATTATAATGAGTCCAGATAAAATGGTCTCAAGTCTAGATCTATGCAATATTGTCTCAAGAAAGGGCGTCTGGGTTACGTTTTCTCTAAAATCAAATCACTACATGCAAAGTGGCAGGTCGTCGGATTGAATGAATTGTGGCTCTTACTCCTATGGGTGACAACAGGTCCTTTCAGTCCGTATAAACTGTCCCACCCTAATATTTTAAACGGGTATCACAGACGTTAATTCACTCATAAAGCAGCGTCCCTCCCCTGAATGGAAGCCGCCCCTTGGTCTTAAGTGGTTCATGAACATAACCTCTCAGTTGTCAGGCTCTGGGAGTGTTTACCTTGTCCCTGGCAGCGTGCAGGTCCAGTCTGAGGGCTCTTGGCTGCGAGTGGAGCAGTCATATACAGCCTCTTTCTCCTCCTCAGAGCTTTATTCAGACTTCTCCTTGGAGCATGACAATAGCGGAGGCTTGGCAGAGACACACACCCCAGACAAAACCAAAATGAGGATGTAATTCCGTATTGCCCAATCACTGACAATGTTTTACAGTCCTTGCATTGCTGAGATGTAAAGCTTTGGTTTTTTATCTCCTGAATCTTGCTAAGACACTGTTGTACACTGCTGTAATGTTTTTTTTTCCTCTATGCTCATTTTATGCACAATTTGACTAACTTTCCAAGCTTCAAAGACCTGGGTTTCGAATTGCTTATGCGTGGAGTCGGTAGCAGCAGCAGCAGCGTTCCCCAGAGGAGCAAATAAGCACAAGGGGACCCCACACTTGTATCACCTGCAGTTTGTCGAGATGATTGAGGGAGACTGACAGGGCTGGAGCCAAAAGTAAGGAAGTCCAGAATCCAGGAGGTCTGCCTGGGCATCCTTCTCCTGTGGGCTCTGTCCCAAGGGAATAGGACTATGCACTACTAAAATGAGCTTGGATTGGTGTTTGTGGAGATTTTTATAGATTAGACTATTGGAAATGCATTGTTTTGTCAGTAATTCAATATTCTGGACAGTCAGTGGATATTTCGAAGCATAATTTGATCATTGGCTTGAATCTACTCTATTACCTTTATAACTTAAACATTTTTGACAGTGGCCAAATTTGTATTTGTTGTTTTATGATTACGTCTAGAGGGATATAGTTATTTGCAGAGAAAAACAATACATAGTTTCTCTATTCTAATGCGTGAGAAGTACTCTGCATTGAATCTATTTTGTTGCCTATATGAAAAAATCATTTCTTGATTTGGCTACATCTATCTTCACCTTCTTATTTGAGAAGACATGACGTTGTTTGGGAGAGTTCTCTGCAGTGCCATAATCAATTTGCAATATATTGAACATTGAAATGTGGGAGGCTTGTCCAATGATGGTATTTACCTTGCAAAAGAACAGCCTCACAGCAGACACAGAGCTAATGGCCGGCCTGATTGAGTCATGGCTCTGGCCTTATGGCTCCGGGGGCCCTCCGTGCACGCCGTTAACCCTTAAATCAGATGCACGCCGCCTCCACATCCCACAGGGTCTATAGGTGGGGGTAAGTCAACACCTCCCTATGTTTTCAGTGGCCTGTGTGGTAGTCGGGTCTGCTGCGGGCTGATCCCAGATTTCCCTCCTCGAGCTTCAAGTGATTATACTCGCAATCAAGACACGGGGCTAAATATTTCCGTTTGGCTTCTCTGGGTGGCCTGGAACCTTGAAGTGCGAAGCGGCCACGTATAGCGAGTGACGCGCCGTGTATGATGTGAAATGGCAGCGGGCCGTTTGTAGATGCGATCGTGAAATGCATTGGAACATCACTTATGCAGGCATTTGGGGCGCTTATGTGGGAAAGCATGGAAATGTTATTCAATAGGCTAATCTGGGGGATTTGCTGAACTTGGGTGAATTGTGTGAAAAGTGTTAATTCTCGCGTTTCCTGCCAATTCTGTCACAACTACTTAGCGAACATAACTTATCAATCCCTTTAACGTATGCTGAGATTTGGAATGGGAATGTGAGATTTTGAGCGAATTGTTAAATGTAATAATAGTTTAATTATTACTTCGAAGTAAGGGCCTGGGAACTAAGCAACAGCGTAAGCCCCACAAGAAAGTTTCAGTGATGGTATGTTGGCGTCTAATCAACAGTTGGCTGGACATGAAATCATAAGGGGAGATTCACTGCCAGGATTATTGCATCACTCAGCATTAATCCAATCATATTTGAAAAGGTTTCTAATCAAAATGAAAAACTTGGAATGCATGAAAAAGTGCGTCTTGCTGTCGTCATTGAAACAGTTAATTTTTGAGTTTGACGGAAACGTGTTGAAATTTGTGACGCGTTTTGATTAAACTATTGAAGCTCTACATCACCACTCATTCCTACTCATATTTACTCCAATATCCAAGTTTTAAGTCAGGTATAAATTCTTTGTAATATCATTTTGACTGTTTGAAATTTACTGGGCCCATTTCACTTGTAAAATGTATTTGTTTAACAGTGGGTCAACCAGACGTAGCACCTACAAGATTACTCAGTGGTCACTTTATTAGGGAC
The DNA here is from genome assembly GCA_000787155.1 of Scartelaos histophorus. NCBI lineage: Eukaryota > Metazoa > Chordata > Actinopteri > Gobiiformes > Gobiidae > Scartelaos > Scartelaos histophorus. The sequence goes on from KN495983.1 coordinate 22,232, forward strand.
ATCTGTTCAACTGACCATAAAGACATGCTTATGATTAGCCAACAAATGGACACAACTGTCTCACAGCTTTTTGAGATTGGACGGAATAAAAGAGAAATTAGGTGACAATCATATAATCATTGTTTGAAAAGTTGTCTCTTATCTAAAATCACAAAACTGAATATTAATTAGTAGACAAACCTTTTACTTTGAGCCACATCTGTTGCATCTCAGAACTATGCCTGCCTCTTTGGTCCAGTACAATTCAAAGACATCCTATCTACTAAAGTTCAGCTGGGTGGATTGACAGTCAATGAGAGAAACACATGGTCTCTCCCTATCAAAACAAACATGACAGTTTTTGTGTAAAAAGGAAAGGAACAAATTGCGGTCCCATCATTTATCTCTTTGTTTGAATGAGTTTATATGTGTCCACGTCGAGCAGTTCAATCCCGC